>JAXQQM020066877.1:0-69405 GCA_034641835.2 Pinus albicaulis | reverse complement strand
TGTAGCATAAGCGAGAGATGATCCATCGAATCACCTTGATCTGATGAAGAGGAAAATTGAATTATCAAGCAATGCAACAAACATTGCAGATCTAGACCAGGTTCAATGATTTGTCCTCTTATATTCCTTAGGGACATAATATACTTGTAATCCTGCTGGTCAATCCATGAATCCCCAGTAAAAGCTGCACCAGAGAAAATATTTGTTATTGTGACTAGTGGCTCTCCTTCTGATATGACTTGGGTTTAGGCTTAAAGAATTTTAATTTTTAAATAAATAAACATAATTTAATTTCAAGAGGATATTATTCCTCTAATATATTATCCTTGAATGATATGAAAAGTAATTAAACAAGTTTTTAATTACAAATCAAAGAATAATAAATTAATTTAAAAATAATTTATTTCCACCCATTAACCACATGAGAATTAAATAGTTTTATTTTGAATCCATAGCGTTAGGTAATTTGGATTTTAATATTTTAATGCAAGCCAAAGGCAATGCTTTATAATTCAGGAAATTTGGCTTTTAATATTTTAATGCAAGCGGAAGCTGATGCCTTGTATTGAAGCAGTGAAGACATTATTTTTGAAAAATTCCGACTGAGGATTCGATAACCTTTCATAGATGAGACTCATAAATGTATGTACATTGAGAAATCTTCGAATATATATTTACGTCTTTTAGATCAAAATCACATGAAAATTTTATAAAAATGGGTACGTTATATAGGTTTTTCCAATCAGATGAAAAATGTATGGAAATAAGTACGTTGTAAAGATTCTTCGAAATAGATGTCTATCAAGTCAAAAATTATATTAAGGTTTTGAAAAAATGGGCAAGTTAGATATATATTTTCTCAAATTATTTCCTCTATTTTATTTTAATCACTTGGATTTAAATGAATATGAACTCTCCGAGAGAAATATCTCAATATAGATATAGATTTAAGTTTGTTAGGTAAAAATTAAATGATAGATTTTTTATTATATATCAATGTTTATTTGGACAAAAAAAATATATATGAAAAGGTAATTATCTCATTTAGGTTTGATTCTCATTATGCTTCCCTAGGGGTTACCTTGATCGTTCTTGTTTATTTTGGATATGCAATATGATTAGCCATGGTCCAACCAAAAAATTGACAACAAAAGCTTTATTTCTGGATATATCTGGTAGTACCATCATGTAGATGGAGTATGATAAGGATAATCTTGGAGAAGGTAATAATCCTCCAATTTCTGAAATCATTATTCAATTACAGTACCATAAACATAATTAACAAACAAACAAAATGAAAACTTGAAAAACATAATATTTTGTTATTAAAAAAATAAAAAATCTAAAAACATAATATTTTATTAATAAAAAAAATGAATAAATAGATACCATTAGTTAGCATATAATCTTAAACCAATGTGTTTTTTGAATTATATATATATATATATATATATATATATATATATATATATATATATTTTAATTGAACAAAAAGATAACAATATAATATCATTGTGACTCTACAAAATAACATATAAATATAAATATAAAATCAGAATCTTAGAATCCCAGATCAACGTATCCCAATTCAACTATGATGCACGTGGTCTTTAGCCATAAAATGTCCCTTGGTTCAGTCCGTGATTTAATCTAGGATGTCGAGAAATGTACATGGAGGCATGGGTAGGAGTGGTGGGTGCCAGTGCTAGTGCCATGCGAACTTGGTTTAGTCCCCATATGTGCTGGGTGAGGGTGGTTGGAGCATCTAGTCCAAAAGGGGGATGAAGATGTGCAGGATTATACATGGAGGCACAGACAAGAGTGGTGAAATGGTGATGATTTAATCTAGGATTATACATTGATGCACGGGCAGGAAAGGTGACATGGGGAAGGAGGAGAAGCAGCGATTGTAGCTTCAATTTCAAGCCACGACAGAGGCATTGGAAGAATTGAAGCACAATGATAAAATTCTTCATAAAGATCATGATGCATTAAAGACGCTTCTACAAGAAGAGAAGGAGGAGAAGCAGCAATTACAACTTCAACTACAAGCCATGATAGGGACCTTGGAGGAAGTGAAGCGTAAGGAAGGCTCAGAGAAGCCCTCTTCACTTGTTTCCAAATCAACATGCGAGGTAAACAATTGTGATAATTCTTTAGTTTCATCTTCACATGATATTATTTCTGTTGGAAATGTGGAGATCCCCATTACAGGAACCGACATGAGACTCCTTATGTTGTGAAACCAACTCCAAAAATAGAAGAAAAGAGATTTCAACACCTTAGAAATAAGCCACTTTGAGGGGGCAACCTCCAATACATTACATGAATGAAAAATTCTTGGATGATACAAATGAAAAAACCTCCCTTCTATATATAGGAGTCCATGGGGCCACAATGTAATCCTAGCCGACCTAACAATAATAATGTAAGGGCACAATGATAACAATATGGGGGTTACAGGGGTACAATAATAACAATAAGGGGGTTACACCAACAACAAAAAGGGACTATACTAGTAATATAGGGACCTAACATGCCCCTCTCCTTCAAAAAAGTGTTGTCCTCAACACTTGAGTAGCTTTGGGTGCTCCTGTATAAAATTCTCATCCTCCCATGTAGAATCTTTAGTGGGTAAGTTCTTCCACTTGATGAGATACTCTGAAATTGATCGATTCCGTAGCTCTCGAGTTCTTGTTTCCGTGACCGCTTCAGGTTCCAATATGATTTTTCCTTCGCCATCAAGTTCTGGAAATATTGTTTGAATTGGAAGATTTTCACCTATAACCTTCTTTAAGCATGAAACATGGAAAACTGGATGCACTCGTGAAGAAGCAGGAAGCTCCAATTTGTATGCCATAGTACCAATATTTTGCAACACCTTGTAAGGACCATAGTACTTTGGCGATAATTTATTATCCTTCTTAGCTTGCTAGAGGGACATTTGTTTGTATGGTTGTAGTCGTAAAAATACCCAATATCCTACATCAAAAATTCTTTCGTTGCGATGTTGATCTTCCTGTTGTTTCATTCGATTTTGTGCCAAATTCAGGTTATCCTTTAAGAGTTGGATAAATTCTTGTTGATGCTCGATGTGATCTTCCACTTCTTGAAACTTCGAATTTTCTCTTAAAGATGATGTGATGGATGGTGGATGATATCCATAAAGTGCCATAAATGGGGTCATTTTTGCTGCAGTATGGAAGGAAGTGTTATACCACCATTCAGCGAGAGGTAACGACTTGACCCATTGTGTTTGTTTATCAGATACAAAACAACTAAGATATCCTTCCAAACAATTATTTACTATCTCAGTTTGACCATCGGATTGAGGATGATAAGATGAGCTATGAGCTAATTGAGTACCCAAACAAGAAAATAACTCCGTCCAAAAATTTCCAGTAAAAATGGGATCTCTTTCACTCACAATAACCCTTGGGTTTCCATGTAGCTTTTTAATTGTGTCCATAAATGTAGTAGCAACTGTACTTGCTTTAAATGGATGAGATAATGCACAAAAGTGTGCATACTTGGTAAGTCTATCAACTACCACCATGATGACACTTCCTGCAGACTTAGGTAAACCTGTGATAAAATCCATTGAAATCTCCTCCCAACGTTGACTTGGAATGGATAAAGGTTGTAGAAGACCCAAGGTCTTAATTGTCTCAACTTTATTCTGCTGGCAAACCAAACATTCCGCCACAAAATTTTGAATATCAGATTTAAGGCCATCCCAAAAAAATTCTTTCTTCACCATGTGGTAAGTTTTTAAAAATCCTGAGTGTCCTCCTAAAGGAGAAGTGTGCAATTCCAAAATAATCTTTTGTTTTAGTTGGGAATTCTTACAAAGATATAAGTGATATTTGTACCATAAGGAATCATTTTCCAACTAAATGTATCAGATGTACTAGGATCTTGCTGCAACTTTTGAATGAGTGTCCACACTTCTTCATCCTTCTTCCATTCATCTCTTGCTTCGGTTATCCAATCTGGTTGGATAATAGAAATGGCACAAAGCAATGCTTCCACCTCTTCATTTTTTCTTGAGAGTGCATCTGCAACAACATTTAGCTTCCCTATTTTGTAGATTATTTAAAAGTCATAACCCAACATCTTTGTGACCCATTTTTTCTGCTCTTCTGAAGATAGTATTTGTTCCAAAAATTGTTTAAGACTATCATGATCAGTTTTTACCTTGAAGTGTGTTCCCATTAGGTAAGTTCGCCATTTATTTAGTGCATGCAGTATTGCTAACATTTCCTTCTCATAAATAGGTTTCTGTAAATACTTTCCTTTGATTGGACGACTTTAAAAAGCAATGGGTCTTCCTTCCTGCATTAAAACTGCACCAATTCCATTTCCTGAGGCATCACATTCCACAATAAAGGTTTTTGTGAAGTCTAGCGTAGCTAAGACCGGTGCTAGGCACATTGCCTCTTTAAGATGTTCAAAGGCCTTAATTGCTTCAGGAGTCCATGAAAATGCATCTTTCTTCAATAATGTTGTTAGAGGTGCTGCTATTCTCCCATAATTCTTAACAAACTTGCGATAATACCCTGTTAACCCAAGAAATCCTTGCAACTGCTTTATGGTTGTGGGGACTTTCCATTCCTTAATGACTTTAATTTTGTTAGGGTCTACCTTAACACCCTTGTGAGATACAATATGACCCAGATATTCCACCTCTTGTACTCCAAAGAAACATTTGTATGTTCTGCATATAATTGTTTCTCCTGCAATAGTTTGAGCACCTTGTCAACATGTTGAACATGATCCTCCAAGACCTGCTGTAGATTAGTATATCATCAAAAAATACTAGCACAAATTTTCTAAGGAAGGGTTTGAAAATGGAATTCATCAACCCTTGAAATGTAGAAGGTGCATTGGTAAGGCCAAAAGGCATGACCAAAATTTCATAATGACCCTCATGAGTTCGAAATGCTATTTTTGGAATATCTTCAGTCTTCATTCTAATTTGATGATATCCTGAACGAAGATCCAACTTGGTAAAATAAATTGCTCCATGTAATTCATCCAATAATTCATCAATCAGAGGAATGGGAAATTTATCTTTAATGGTGAGCTTATTGAGCTTTCTATAATCCGGACACATTCGCCATGATCCATCCTTCTTGTGTACCAATACTACGGGAGCAGAGAAAGAACTTTGACTAGGTTGAATTATACCCGCCTTTAACATTTCTGCAATCATACGTTCAATTTCGCTCTTTTGGAAGTAAGGATATCTATAAGGCATGATGTTTGGAGGAACACTTCCTGGAATCAAATGAATAGCATGATCATGATCACGAATAGGTGGGAGTCCTTTGGGAGTTTCAAACACCTTGGAATGATTGTCCAAGACTTGTTGGAGATCTGCAGAAATAGATGATTTTGATGTTGGAACTTCTAGTGAGCATAGTTGTGCAATTACGCCTCGCTGTTCTTTCTTTAGAAGCTTTGTCATGACATTAGAGCTTATTATCCTTCCTGGCTTCCCCGCAATACCCCCGTAATTCTACTTCCTTTCCTTCTGAAAAAAATTTCAAGAAAAGTTCTTGAAAATTAAAAGCTACCGTCCCCAAAGATTGTAACCATTGTACTCCTAGTACAACATCAACACCTCCCATAGGAATGGAAAGCATTGGACTAGTCAATACATATTCCCCCATGGTTAGCTTGATATTATGGGATTTTCCAGAGCAATTTATAGTTCCTCCATTTGCAACCATCACTTGACATTCTGGTGCTGGGTATAGGAAACAATTTAATTCCTTGGCTACCTTACAATGAATAAAATTATGGGTGCTACCTGAATCAATCAACACTATTACCTTTTCTTCTTGATTTGTCCTGCTATCTTGAGAGTTTGAGGAGTGGTAATTCCTGCCAGTGCATTACACGATATGGTCGGATTCATTTCTTCCTCTTCTAGGGCTGGTTCCTGGTGTATATCCTCTTCATGTTCATTTTCTTCTTCCTCTTCACAATCTATGTAAAATAATTTCTTCTCAGCACACTTATGACCTTTAGTGTATTTTCTATCACAACTGTAGCAAAGCCCTTTTGCTCTTTTTTATTCCAATTGTTGTGGTGTCAACCTTGTAGGTTGTGGAAATCTAGGAGTAGCAACAATTCCATCTTTATAGAAGTGAGTGGTAGGCTTCCTTGTCGCCATAATTTAACATTCAATTTTTCTTGGCAACTTGAATGCCTTCTCCAATGAATCAGGTTCCAAAACGCGAACTTCATGTTGGATGTTATCCTTTAAAGTACCTATGAAGAGATCGATCTTGTGTTCCTCTGAAAGATCAGTTACCCTTATATTCAATTTTTGGAAGTCCTCAATGTGCTCCCCCACTGAACACTTTTGTTTGAGATTTATCAATTAGCTAAAGAAAGTGTTGCTTTTTGTATCCTCATAATGTGCTATCATTTCCTTCGTAAAAATTGACCAAGTGACAATTTTTTACGGGAACAAATCCATCGATACCATACAAATGTATTTTGTTGTAAATGTAAAGTTGCAATGTGTACCTTTTGTGTGTTTTGCACATTATTGAGATCAAAATATTGCTCCATTTGTAGTATCCATGTTACAGGATCATTTCCATCAAAATTCCTCATATCCATTTTTGGAACATGGTGGTTCTTGCGTCCAATGTTAGAGTTTATGAAATCACGATTAACATTTATTTTGTTCTCATCATGAATTTCCTCTACTATCTTTTCACCATTAGGAAACATTTCTTGTATCAACTTTTCCAAACCTTCGATGTCTACTTTTAGATCCTTCTTCATGTTTTCCATGTTGTCTTTCATTTTTTCATCGATCTTAGCTTCCATGTCATCCATCTTCGCTTCCATGCCCACTTCCATGCCATCCATTTTATCTTCCAAACCATTCATCTTAGCTTCCATGCATTTCTTCAAACCATCCATCTTAGTTTCCACGCCTTTCTTCAAAACTTCCATTTCATTTTTTGTTGTTCTTTGCAAGAGCGAAATTTGTTGCACTTGCTTTTGTAATTTTGATATGTCATGTTGCCATTCTTCGTCTTCATGAGTCATATTAGAGCCTTCTAAAGGCTTAATGGGTGTTGAATTCCTTTTAGGGGCAATTTTAGAATCCAATACTGATATCTGTTCTACAATATGCCCTTGGAATCAATTCAAATTGATTCTTCAAACAAGACTTATGCAATTCGGAAAAAAAATACACACCTTTTACTTGCTTTTGAGGAGCTCGATATTGAAATTGAATTATCTCTACAATGGAAGATCCTCAATATCTGAAATTCAGCCCTGTAGTATCCCTCTGAAGCTTCTTTCAAATTAAATAGGTCTGATCTGATTTGGATTCTTCAAGACAAAGTTATGTCCAATCTCCCACAATGACCAAATTTTGTACTGGTTCAGTAAAGCGAAATTGTACGACTTGCCATGTGTCACTATTTCCTCCTTTGGCTCTGAAATTGATCGACCGAAAACTACAATCCATGTACTTGTGGCCAATTTTTACAACATTCCAATCTGATGCTCAAAGAGAGATCTATGAATATTTTCCCACGATCATCTCTTTGAGATGAAATTCAGAAGCCTGAAAAAACCCTAACTTCCACAAATCATATCTCCAAAAATATTTGTGAACCAATATCTGAAATTTTGTGACGATGTTCCTTAGGATTTCAGATTCGCACTCTAAATATGTTAGCTTCTGAACCTTCGTAGAAAAAACATTTATTATGAAAATACCACAATGACCTGTTTAGGTTAAATTCAGGATTCTACAAAATGACCTAACTTTCACAGATCATATCTCCGAAAATATTGCGAACCAAGCTCTGAAATTTTGCAACAATGTTCCTCAGGATTTTGGGTTCGCACTCAAACATTTCAGATTCTGAACCTTTGTAGAAAAAAATTTATAGCTAAAATGCCATGATGACCTGTTTGGAGCAGTGAAACCCTAGAATCTCAAAGCTTTGATACCAAATGTTGTGAAACCAACTTCAAAAATAGAAGAAAAGAGATATCAACGCCTTAAAAATAAGCCACTTCGAGGGGGCCACCTCCAATACATTACATGAATGAAAAATTCTTGGATGATACAAATGAAAAAACCTCCCTTCTATATATACGAGTCCATGGGGCCACAATGTAATCCTAGTGGGGCCATAATGTAATCCTAGCCGACCTAACAATAATAATGTAAGGGCACAATAATAACAATATGGGGGTTACAAGGGTACAATAATAACAATAAGGGGGTTACACTAACAACAATAAGGGAATATACTAGTAATATAGGGACCTAACACCTTACCAGGATGACGTACAAAGGAGGAGGACTTGGAATTCATGGCCAAGCCATAACAACGCAGGTTTGGGATACATTGAAGGAGAATTCTCAAAGGTCTCAGAAGCTCCCACGACATTAATGAAACCATCGAGGAAAATAATGATGGGAACACTTCCCCATCATCTTATGACAACACGAATTGCAGAGAGAGAGTAGAGGAAAGCTCTCATCACCATAATGACATCAGAGGAAAAGATACATTGTTGAACTCGTCAGGAGAAAGGATTGATGGGAAAACTTCACCATCACCCCAAGGAAGTGCATGTAGCAGTAGAAGCACTGACACATGCTCTCATCACCATTATTGCATTAGAGACCACTAGGAAAGGTATAACAAGTCTCGATATTCTCAAGTTCATTTTTATTATAAGCATGTTGTTAATCATGAACATAAATCATGGCATAAGAAAACTTGTCCTTTTTGTGGTTTACATAACCATGTCATTGTTGAGTGTTGGAAAATAATGGCAACACAAAGGAGGATGAGGCGTGAAAAGTATTTCCCATAGCAGGGAATAAAATTGGTTAAGAAAGTCTGGAGGAAGAAGACCTTTTGCACCCATTGCAACCAAAGTGGTCATAAAAGAGCCACATGTTCGAGGCTCCATCATAGCAACACCTTAAGGACGAAGCATCGATGCATGAACTAATTGAAACGATTGTTCGATAAGAAAGTGCACCACAGGGAGATGACCCATTCACTTTGATAAGTGAGAGATTGTTTTTCTAGATGTGGTTTTGTGT
This sequence comes from Pinus albicaulis, assembly GCA_034641835.2. Classification (NCBI taxonomy): domain Eukaryota; kingdom Viridiplantae; phylum Streptophyta; class Pinopsida; order Pinales; family Pinaceae; genus Pinus; species Pinus albicaulis. Next base: position 60,296 of record JAXQQM020066877.1, on the reverse strand, counting down.
CATGGAATTCTTTGTAAATTATGTGTTGCATTTATTTATGTAAAAGTGATGATGTGTTTTTCCATCACTTCTTAAGCAACAATGATATTTTGGACTTGTATTGATAGCTGGTGTATTATTGATTCCATTTCATTGTAATCTTGACCATCGAGTATGTGTTATAAACTCGTGGCGAGTATGGAAATGTTTGGGTCATAGTTTGTCATATTTAAGCATGTAATTTGCAAGAGATTCTACTATAGGTTTGCAGGGGATGCAGGTGTTGGTTCATCACTTATGGCTCCGAAGGACAAAGGTGAAGGAGAAGGAAGGGTGACCTTTCATGAAACTTGTGATGCAGACATAGTACACAACAGTTGCAAACTATTGTTGATGCTTTTGAAGGAACAAAAGCTCCTTAGTGGGGAGGAATGATCAAGGGGCTCTAGAGACACACATAGGACAAAAAGGGCTTATGAAAGCTCAAAAATCAAAGTGGTCAGAATGATTTATAACTAGGACCAGAGCGTAGATCTCTTTGTCCTGATCACAATGGTGCGAATGGTTCATCAAACCGAGTTCGTATGTGAAAGTTAGAGCTGGTCAAAGTTTTTGGGTTGACTTGATGATGTAGCAGGTTAAGGAGGCAACAATTTGGAAGTTTTCTGGTGGCTGGAATCTGGGAAAAATTGTGGGCTCGTTTATTTGTCTCCTTCAGTCAGTTTCCAGAATTTTTAAAATGTGATTATTGTTATAAAAATGATTTTTTTTAAAAAAAGTAGGGTGCGGGCCATGACCCCTGCCAGCACCGTCATAATTTAATATAAAAAATAAATTAAAATGGGGGTTAGGATTGATCCCCCGACTTCCCTTTATAAATTTCAATGACTCTTCCAACACACAACAATGACTCCCGTTGTGAAGTCCTCCCATCAATTATATAAAAAATCAGTAATTCGTCATTGCACTCAGGATCAGGTCAGAGGAGTGGCACATAGTTCGAGTAATGGAACATGAGCCAGTGTGCAAAGGCAGTGGAACCATGATTGAGCCTCATTTCTAGAGGGGCCAAATTTTCCCAGTGTCCAAATTGGACAAATTTTATATGGATTTTACACATCTTTGCGACACAAACCTGATGGCGATATCAGTTTCTACAACAAAGGTCTCAATTTTTTGGCCATTTTCCAGAATGGGATGACGGTGTCGCATTTCAGGATGTGGACAGTCAATTTCGTGCCATTCGACACCAAATTTTTGATGGTGCATTTAGATTTAGCGATTGAGCAACCTATTGTTCAACTATCATCAGAGTTGTGGTATATGAAGTGTTGTTACCATGTACTTCCTTGATTATTGATGTAGGATGGTTTATGTCATTTTGATTCCTGCTAAATGTATGCAACGAATCTTTGTTGTATTTTATGTGGTATGTATTCATCATGGGTGGTGATTTGTGTTGTGAGATCATTTTTTTGCCTTGATGGCGAGATACTCTTTGTCACCATGTGTGAAGTTGTCATGCTGATAGGAGGTTTGTGATGAGTGAGAGTTCCTTGTGATGAAACGTCTCATGGAGAGACTTTGCCACTCATGTTGCGTGCATTTCCTTGTATGACAAGTCAACAACGTCCATTTAAACCATAACCATTTACAAGGCTTAGAGAAGCCCTCTTCATCTATTTCCAAATCAAAATCTGAGGTAAATAGTTGTGATAATTCTTCAGATTCATCTTCACATGCTATTATTTCTATTGGAAATGTGGAGATTCCCATTACAAGAACCGGTATGAGACTCCTTACCAGGATGGGGAAGAAAGGAGCAGGACTTGGCATTCATGGCCAAGGCATAACTCAGCCATTGGAGGTTGTGTAGAGACCTCACTACGCAGGTTTGGGATACACTGAAGGAGAATGCTCAAAGGTCTCAGAAGCTCCCACGACATTAATGAAACCATCGAGGAAAAAGAATGATGGGAACACTTTCCCATCATATTATGACAACACATATTTCAGAGAGAGAGCTGAGGCAAGTTCTCATTTCCATAATGACATCAGAGGAAAACATACATTGTTGAACTCGTCAAGAGAAAGGATTTATGGGAACACTTCACCATCACCCCATGGAAGTGCATGTCATAGTAGAAGAGCTGAGACAAGCACTCATCACCATGATCGCACCAGAGACCACCTAGAAAGGTAAAACAAGTCTTGATATTCGCTAGTTCATTTTTATTATAAGCATGTTTCTAATCATGAACATAAATAATGGCATAAGAAAAATTTTCATTTTTGTGGTTTAGATAACCATGTCATTGCTGAGTGTTGGAAAAGAATGGAAACACAAAGGAGGATGAGGTGTGAAAAGTCTTTCCCAGCAAGGAAATAAATTGGTTAAGATGGTTTGGAGGAAGAAGACCTTTTGCACCCATTGCAACCAAAGTGGTCATCAAAGAGCCATATGTTCGAGGCTCCATCCAGAGCAACATCTTAAGAACGAAGCGTCGATGCATGAAATAGTTGAAATGATTGTTAGACAAGCAAGTGCGCCACATGGAGACGACCCATTCACTTTGATAAGTGAGAGATGGTTTTTCTAGTTGTGGCAGTGTGACATGGCCTTCTTTGTAAATCATGTGTTTCATTTCTTTATGTAAAAGTGATGATGTGTTTTTCCATCACTTTTTAAGCAACAATGATATTTTGGCCTTGTATTGATAGCTGGGGTATTATTGATTCCATTTCGTTGTAAGCTTGACCACTAAGTATGTGTTATAAACTCGTGGCAAGTATGGAAATGTTTGGGTAGTATTTGGTCATATTTTAGCATGTAATTTGCAAGATATTCTACTACAGGTTTGTAGGGGATGCAGGTGTCGGTTCATCGCTTATGGCTCCGAAGGACAAAGGTGAAGAAGAAGGAAGGGTGACCTTTCACGACACTTGTGTTGCAGACATCGTACACAACAATTGCAAATTATTGTTGATGTTTTTGGAGGACCAAAAGATCCTTAGTGGGGAGGAATGGTCCAGGTGGCTCCAGAGACACACACAAGACAAAAAGGGCTTATGAAATATTGAAAATAAAAGTGGTCAGAATGATTTCTAATTAGGACCAAAGTGTAGATCTCGTCGTCCTAATTGCAGCAGTGTGAACGGTTCGTCAAACCGAGTTTGTATGCGAAAGTTAGAGCTGGTCAAAGTCTTTGGGTTGGCTTGATGATGTGGTAGGATAAGGAGGCAACAATTTAAAATTTTTCCAGTGGCCAAATTCTAACCAAATCCGGCTGGATTCTGGGCGAAATTGTGGGCTCGTTTATTTGTCTCCTTCGTTCAGTTTCCAGAATTTTTAAAAACATCTTATTGTTATAAATACAATTTTTTTTTTAAAAGTAGGGTGGCGGGCCATGACCCCCGCCACCACCATCGGAATTTAATATAAAAATTAAATTAAAATGGGGAAGTGGGCCATGACCCCCACTACACCCTCCGCCCACGCCAACCACACATTTAACAAAGTGTTGAGGGGGTGGGTGCTCAACCTCGCCACCCCCGCGGAGCTCGCACCATATATACATATATGTGTATCCCTTGAACAGGGTCAGGTCGGGTCGGGCCACGTGGAGCCTATCTGCCCACCAACCATAAAAAATGTTTAATGAGATGGTTATAAAAAAAAAACATGGGTTCCAGATATTAGGGTCGCGAATGATCCCCCGACCTCCCTTTAGCCATTTCAACGACTCTACCAACACACCACAACGAATCCTGTTGTAAAGTCCACCCATCAATTATATAAAAAATCAGTCATTCTCCATTGCGTCTGATATGAAAATGGAACTATTTTTAATGCTATGCAAAGTATCCATTTCCATTTAATTTAGTGTGCAAAGTGTTCTCCATGACTTGCAGGTTAACAAAGTTGTTTTGTTAATGTTTCTGAGTTTTATGTGTGAGGATTTGTTATTTAAATTTACTGTTTAACATGTCACAATAGAAATACACAGAAATTAAAATTCACCATAACATAACACAACAAAATGTTGAGGCAGTTCACCCCTCCTGGGCTACATCTGCCGGTCCAAGGCTCCCCAATGGCATGTCCTTGCTCTATTAATTTTCTCAAAATGGTTACACAGTGAAAAATATGCCTAAACAGGAAAAAAAACAATAAATGCGACTTCAGAAGTTAGAAATTAGCTAGAAATGGCTTTTGTCTCACCTTAAACAGTGAAATAAAACCCCGTACAGTGCCTCCTCCATTGTGGCCCTGATGGCTCCTTCCTCTTCCCTGAAGAAAAATATGTTGTATATCACCTATTTTCACTCTAAAACCGATTCCAAAATCTCTAGAAGGTCGAAGAGACCCAAAATTGACTAAAATTTCATCTTGTTTGGTCGAAAATTGAGAGAGTTATGACTTCTGCAAAAAATATGCCCAATGTCCCCCAAAAACCCCACTAAAAGGGGGAGAACTCCAGATAGCTCCACTATTTTTGGAAATATTCGCTAGAACACCAACGGAACCACTAGATCAAATTGGAAGTTAGGTTTAATGTCATGCACGTTCACATGTGAAAAAATGTGGAAATAGTTTGTTGGATGGATAAGATTACAAACTGTCGCATTAAACGTCTTGGGGTGGTGGTCAAATAGGTGGCATTAACCACCACCGTAACCGTCAGGAAGTAGCCCTTGGTCTCTGCCAAAAGTCACATGGCGTGAAGGCTAACCTCTTGGGGCTAGCCCCCTTCCAACTCCGCCGAACAACTGCGCTTATCTTGTGGTTTTGAGCTCTAGGCATATTGCAAAGGGGCTTAGCCCTGAGGGCTAATCCAAAAACCTTCGCTCGTTTAATATTTCAATGACCCGACTGTGTATAAACTCTGCCCCACTCGCCCATTCTTAAAAACTTTTGCCATAGCGTGCTGATCGAGTCGGCCCTGCCCGATGAGTCGGGTTGAGGGTTCAAGGCCCATGGCCTCCACAATTTTCACTTAACCTTTTCAACCAATGGCCTGGGGCCACGTGGCAGCCTCCGGGAAGGCCACGTGGCACCCACTGATAGGCCCACAATATAATTAAAAAAATTAACTTTTCCATATAATTTTTTTTTATAAAAATTGACGAAATCAATTAGTCAAAAAGTCTTGTTTTGGAGGTCACTAGACGATTTCAAACCTCAGTAACTTTCTCATACGAACTCGGTTTTGAGAACCATTCATGGTACCAGAATCGTAGCGACGAGGCCTTTCCATTCGTTCATATTGAAACCATTTCTGAGCACTTCCATTTTGAGCAATTTTTAAACTTGGACATGATCTCTTGATCAGCGTCCAAGGGCCGGTCAGAGGAGCGACACAAAGTTCGAGGCATAGAACCATGAGCCAGTGTGCAGAGGCAGGGGAACCATGATTGAGCCTCATTTCTAGAGGGGCCAAATTTTTTGAGTGTCCAAGTTGGAAAAAATTTATATGGATTTTACTGCTCTTGGCAACATGAACCTAATGGCGGTGTCAATTCTGCAACATAGGTCTCGATTTTTGGGCCATTTTCCAGAATGGGATGAAAGTGTCGCATTTGAGCATGTGGACAGTCAATTTCGTGTCATTCAACGCCACATTTTCGATGGTGCATTCAGATCCCGCGATTGAGCAAGCTATTCTTCATCCAACATCAGAGTTGAGGTATATGAAGTGTTGTTGCCATGTACTTCCTTGATTATTGTTGTAGGATGCTTTATGTCATGTTGATTCTTGCTAGATGTATGCAATGAATCTTTATGCTTATTTGTTGTTGTTGATTCCGACTTGATGTAAGATGCGAAATATTTATGTGTATTTGATGTGGTATATATTTATCATGGGTGGTGATTTGTGTTGTGAGATCCCTTTGTTGCCTTGATGGCGGGATACTCTTTGTGACCATGTGTGAAGTTGTCATGCTGATAAGAGGTTTGTGATGAGTGAGAGTTCCTTGTAACGAAACATCTCGTGGAGAGACGTTGCCACTCATGTTGCAGGAATTCCCTTGTATGACAAGTCAACAACATCCATATAAACCACAACCATTTATAGCACCAAATGAAGTGGACAACACCATCGAGACATTGAGGCCTGGAGATGTAGTCCACACTGGACGAACTCTGTTATTAAACGTCTTGCATTTTGTTGTGTGATTGTTGACATGTTTTCCTCGTGATTATATATGCATATGTGTTCATTAATGCTTTGATAAAATGTAATTCTAACACATCAGACAGAGAAAAAGGTCTTGGTTAAAAGGGTATCAAAAATTTACCCAGATCACCAAAGGATTCTCACAATAGTTTGGTGTCGACTATGGTGAACCCTTTTCTCTAGTAACAAGGTTAGACACTGTCAGAACCATTTTATCGAAAGAAGCTCAACACAATCAGAAATTCTATCAGTTATGTGAAATTATTCTTTGCAACAAAGTAAAATATTTCCATATGAAGTGATGCATACTTTCCCTTAATTAAACTATGTGGCTTAACCTCTAGTTCTAAGGGAGGTTAAAATAGTTTCAACAATTCTTTTTTATTCCTTCATATCAAAATAAGTGAAAGGGGAAGAAGATACTCAAAACATGGGAAATGAAATTCAAGTCCTAAATTAAAAATGACTTAACAAGAATAAAGGTGATCCACATGGAAAAATATAATACAAATTCTATTATATTATGAATAGAAGTAAATGATGATTAACTAAACCTAAACTAACCTGGAAAATATTTAGGAGTGGGGGAGGATTATTATTGGTTTCACCCTACTTAAAAACTAGATAAAAAAATTACAAATGTTGAAAAACATATAGGCGTGTGGGCATGTGAATAACAATTGCATGGTTTTGAGCAGTACAAAAATAATGTTTTTAGTATCTTTGCATTTATTTCTTCGAAAATCATGCGTTTAATCTATGTAATTAAACAATGACACATTATATCAACTAGAGGTTGAATGGAGGATATTATATTATGAATAGAGGTTTAAAATCAAATATAAAATGAATTTGATAGAGAAGGAAGCCCTAAAAAAAACAAGGATTAGAGAAAAGAGTGTGGAGTCACCAATCTTCAATGTGATATTTTTTGGAAGGGAGTCCGAAAATCCACTATATGTGCAAGTTACTGCTACTTTCACAAGTGATTATCAGGTATTATAAAATGAAACAAAAAAAAAAAATACAACAACAAACAACATTAACAGTGAAAGAATGAGTATTTAAAAAAAGAACACAATAGGAGTAAAATGGGAAGCAAGGAATTATTTATTGATAATGAAGGGAGCCAATAACATCAGTGCTAGAGACATAATACGAGATATGGGACTGGTAAACCCTTTGGTATATCTTAGAGGAGGGTCCTGTTTTTATCTCTTTGCAGGAGGTTTCTCTCCCAAAATTTTTGAATCTCACAAATGTTGGAGGTCCAAAATTTCCAAAGGAATGCTAGAATTGAGTGATAATTTGGCTAACATAAATTTTCACTTCTCTTCTTGTCCAAGTAATTGCATTTACAGTGGTATTTATAAGACAAGATCATGTATGTCCCAATATTATCCGATTAATGAGTTTTGATCCTGGCGTGGGATTCTCATGCTTAGAGGAGACATGAGAAGTCCTTCAGGGACTTTGATCCTCTCTTCAAGTGTGTAGGAGCTCAAGGTTGAGCACTCTGACCTCTGTAATTACACCTTAACAAAACTAATCATGGTTTCTTGCATGATATTAAATTTTTCATTTTTATAGATTTATTTATTTTATTTTATTTTTATTTTTTATTTTTTTAATCTTTAATTTATTTTTTGTTTTTTTTTTTAATGTTTTTTTAATTTTGTTTTTGTTATTTTGTTTTGTTTGTTTTATTTTGTTTTGTTTTGTTTTTTTGTTTCTTTGTTTTTGTTTTTTTGTTTTTTTTTGTCCAGTTAAATAAATAGTCACATAGCTTCATGCAATTTTGAAATGGTGACTTTGTGCAGTTTAAATAAAAGTTGATTTGTGGCATTTGACCAAATACATTTGTGTGACTGATTAATAGCTTTTAGGAACTTTTTATTTTATTTATTTTTTGAAATTTTCAAATTTTTATTGAATATTATATTGTTTTCATATATCTTTATACCTGAAGAGTGTAAAAAGTGGAGGAATTAGCTCACAAGACCATTTCTACCAACGAGACCCCTGTCTGGAAAATTCAGGTGAAATTTGAGGCATTAAATGCTATTTTGGGGATATAAATGTTCTTATTGATTGTCACACATTTTTTTTACTATTCTACACATAGACATTTCCAACGACACAAGAATAACCCGAATCAAATTCCACATGAAAATGTTATGCCAATCATAAGTTGACCTTCCTATTTTGGCCACAATAATTCAAGAGGATGCCATGTCATCCCCCATTATTCATGAAAAAGGGGCTAGCCATATGATCATGATGAATAATACTCTAGAATTTTCCATACTACAACTTTGGTTAATGGTTGAGGGAGTCAAATCCAACCACTAGAAGGCTATCAAGCTGTGTTATAATTGGGCCAGTAGGAGAAAAAGGGGTTCCATTATTTTCGTGTGCATTTGCTCTATAGATGAGAATTGTAGTTAAGAGGTATAGGAAGATATAACTTAGAGGGGATTTATGCATTGTAGTATCGTACAAGACAAAAGCCTTTCTTTTTTATACTCACAACCTTTTCTATTCCAAGAAAGAGAGTAGATAAACCTCACCGTCTAGTTGGGTTTTCTCCCAAAAGGGTTTCCTAGGTTATATCTTGTGTGAGATTGTGGTCTGTGAGTTTTATTCCATTGTTCTTTATTTTTTTCATAATTATAATTTGCATGCATTAAAAAAAAAAAACAATATTTTATAGATCCATAAATCTAAAGAGAAATAAACTCTCATAATGCAGATTTTAGATTTTTAAGTATATTTTTATCAGATTTATTGCGATGAAATTTCCAGTGGAATATCCAAGAAAGTTTAGGGATTATTTTCTAGAAATCACTCACACATTTACATGAGCATTTTTTAGATGATAACAAGTAGCAAATAGGATACTTCAATATATGAGATACGATTTAATTCATATGGAATGAAACTTAGGGAATCTCCTATGCTAGCTATTTTATAGATTTTGACTACTTAATGATTGAAATTCCATTGGAAGCTATGTCTTCAACCTTGGCTTTGAAATTGTCACTTCAACTTGCAGGAAAATAAATTCTCATTCTCTTCATTATTAAAGAAAAGCATTGGATTGTGGATCATGCAGGTTAATTTTTTTTTTTGGCTTTAACACATACTTTAGAAGTAAAATATGGATTCAAGAAACACCATCTAATTCCTCTCTATCATTATGGTTATTGGGGAGCCACTTTAACATTAATGCAATAGAAAAATTGAGTTATGCATGCACTTAACTTGGGAGGTTCCTTAAGAACACATGTTTGAAGTTTGCTATTACATTATAGATGATTAAGCCACTGACATTTTCATGAAGACCCATATAAATGCAAATTTACTAATGTTTTGGTTGATTTTAGTTTTTTAGGAAGTTTTTATTAAGAGGGGATATGATTAATTACTCCATTCTCATTTTATACTTCTTAAATCTTTTAATATTATCCCAAGTTGTTCTTAATAAGGGATGTTAGGATATTTAAACACTATGAGTTAGTTATGCTCAATGTCATCTAATATAAATCTTTCCTTTTTGCATTAATCAACTATGTAAAGTGTCCTTTTTGGTTGGGGCCATGCACTACTTACCTCTTTGAATTTTTTAGCTACGCAAACATTATTACATTGGTGTTTACTATGTGTATATGATAATTTTTTTAAAGGTGTAAATCCTTTGTCGGTATTCATTACTTTTAGAATAGTATCACCTATTCAAATATATTTTTTGGTGTTCTTAACTTCAATCAAGTCAAAATGATGTGTCTAATGTTCATTTGGGATGTAATAATAATTTGTTATAATTTACTATGGAGGTTTTCCTAAAATATTTCAAAAAAACCTTGGTTAGAAAAAAATTCATAGAGAATTATGACTACCTTATAACCCAATAGAAACACAATGCCACAAATTTTCACCATTGTTGGGCTTGAATTAATGATTATTCGAAACAATCTCTAGACAACCAATAAATATCATTATGAAATATTAAATGGAAAGAAAAATAAGAACTAGTAATTACACCATGAATCGTTTTCCAGTTTCCCATTAACATTAGTTAATAATTTCTCCTTACATTAGAATATTGATGTTAAGAAACATTAATTCCGTAATCAACATCCCAATTTACAAGAGACTCCACTAATGTTTATAAAATAACAATACAAGGATGATTTGGTGTCACAATGTTGTATTTGATAACATGAAAATTATTATTTGGCTTCGCTAATATGTGGATAATGGCATGTCAATGATCAAATGGCATTAATAAAATGGTAAGGACTAATGTGGTATATGATAATTTATTGTAAATTAATATAGTTTATGCTAAATATATCAACATTTGTAATGTCTGTGCATTCATGTTTTAAAGAGCTCCATGAAGAACCGTGTATTGAGAAGTCATTTTATCAACAAATATATCATTAATAAATTAACAAAATAAAATTTAAATATCCACTAAATATAATTAAAGTTATTTTCATTTGATTTCAAATAGATTTTTTTTAAGAAGACTTATAACATCAATTCAACATTGTAAATAGACCTCACATGTAATTTTGGCGTATGGTTAGTACATACTATACAATTTGTACACTATAACTACTACACCAACTAGAAAGTAATGTGTAGATTGAATCATTACAAGTTATTCATCAATATGTGAAACATAAGTTTGATTTGTGTAGATTGAACCATTACAAGTTATTCATCAATATGTGAAACATAAGTTTGATTTGTATAAATGATCCCATTTGATATTACCCAAGCATCTAGATAGTAGTGCAAATAGAAAAGGAAAAGTTTTACATACTATTACTTTAAGCTTATCATGCTTAATATGTCCTTCATTGTTTATATATCAATTAAACACAAAGAAATTTCACCTATGATTTTTTTTTTTTAATGATTGATTTTACATCAATTAATCTATCTCATTAAGTGTTTTGGATTCCTAAAATTGAAATATAAACTAAAATATTATTCTTTTATATCTAAATTTTGGAAAAACATATCAAATATTAAAACAAAACCCACCTAGATTGTAATAATTAAATTAAAAGAAAAAAAAAAACCACCTTCCAGCATACTCCTTTTAACAAAATTTATGCTTGATCCACTGATTATTTTCCTATGCCATTTCTGATTTAAAATATGATTGGATTTTTTATATTTTGAGATCCATTTAATGATTTATAAGGTAACTATTATATTGGATTTGGTTGTTATATATTTTCTTCATCTCTTTATTTTTTTCCTAATGAAAAATCACAATTTTATTCATTGATCCAGACTTATGCCAGAACATAATAAAATACAGAAATAAACATAAATACAGAGATGCAATAGAAGTATAACTTAATTTGATTAATATCAAATAAATGAGATATGCTTACAGACTGAATGGAAATGAACTAGCTCAAGTGATGGTAGCTTATATTTGAGAAGAGATGTGGCGGCTACATGCCTCTGAACTGTGGTACAATGAGGAGCACAGGCATTTTTATTATTGAACAACATGGAAAAACCCTAAACAACCAAAACACTAATCCTAGGAGATGGAATACCAAGGGTTTGTGGGCCTCTTTAGGGTTAGTTGGGGAGCCAACTTCCTAGGGTCGTAACTTGGTCATATTATCTCAGTTTGGCTCATACGATAGATCATCAGAAAGATATATCCAAGTACTACAATATTTTTCGCAGGCCCTCACTTAAGGCTATGGTCCTATTGCAAAGCTCAAAAATACATCGTTTAGGGTGTCAAAACAACTCCAGAAGTTAAGGACCCGAAAAACTGTTAAAAATAGTAAAGGCTGGTATAAAAAAGGAAACTGATGAAACCGTCTGGAGGTCTAGGTGGAATAGGTGGGTCGCCACCAATATCCACCTGGACCATTCATAGTGAAAAAAATTACATATTGTAGATGCTAAAAAGCATATGAAAAAAATAGTCGATCTGTTGTGAAACCAGCTCCAAAAAGAGAAGAAAAGAGATATCAACGCCTTAGAAATAAGCCACTTCGAGGGGGAAATATCCAATACATTACATGAATGAAAAATTATTGGATGATTCAAATTACAAAACCTCCTTTCTATATATAGGAGTCCATGGGGCCACAATGTAATCCTAGTGGGGCCACAATGTAATCCTAGCCGACCTAACAATAATAATTTAAGGGCACAATAATAACGATATGGGGGTTACAAGGGTACAATAATAACAATAAGGGGGTTACACTAACAACAATAAGGGACTATACTAGTAATATAGGGACCTAACATGCCCCTCTCCTTCAAAAAAGTGTTGTCCTCAATGCTTGAGTAGCTCTGGGTGCTTCTGTATAAAATTCTCATCCTCCCATGTAGAATCTTCAGTGGGTAAGTTCTCCCACTTGATGAGATACTCTGAAATTGATCGATTCCGTAGTTGTCGAGTTCTTGTTTCCGTGATTGCTTCAGGTTCCAATATGATTTTTCCTTCCTCATCAAGTTCTGGAAATATTGTTTGAACTGGAAGATTTTCACCTATAACCTTCTTTAAGCATGAAACATGGAAAATTGGATGCACTCGTGAGGAAGCAGGAAGCTCCAATTTGTATGCCATAGTACCAATCTTTTGCAACACCTTGTAAGGACCATAGTACTTTGGCGATAATTTATTATCCTTCTTAGCTTGCTTGAGGGACATTTTTTTGTATGGTTGTAGTCGTGAAAATACCCAATCTCCTACATCAAAACTTCTCTCGCTGCGATGTTGATCTGCCTGTTGTTTCATTCGATTTTGTGCCAAATTCAGGTTTTCCTTTAAGAGTTGGAGAACTTCTTGTTGATGCTCGACGTGATCTTCCACTGCTTGAACCTTCAAATTTTATCTTAAAGGTAATGTGATGGATGGTGGATGATATCCATAAAGTGCCATAAATGGGGTCATTTTTGCTGTAGTTTGGAAGGAAGTGTTATACCACCATTCAGCTAGAGGTAACCACCCAACCCATTGTGTTTTTTTATCAGATACAAAACAACAAAGATATCCTTCCAAACATTTATTTACTATCTCACTTTGACCATCGAATTGAGGATGATAAGATGAGCTATGAGCTAATTGAGTACCCAAACAAGAAAATAACTCCGTCCAAAAATTTCCAGTAAAAATGGGATCTCTGTCACTCACAATAACCCTTGGGTTTCCATGTAGCTTTTGAATTGTGTCCATAAATGTAGTAGCAACTATATTTGCTTTAAATGGATGACATAATGCACAAAAGTGTGCATACTTGGTAAGTCTATCAACTACCACCTTGATGACACACTTTCCTTTGGACTTAGGTAAACCTGTGATAAAATCCAATGAAATCTCCTCCCAAAGTTTGACTTGGAATGGATAAAGGTTGTATAAGACCCAAGGTCTTAATTGTCTCAATTTTATTCTGTTGGAAAATAAAAAATTCCACCACAAACTTTTGAATATCAGATTTAAGGCCATCCCAAAAAAATTCTTTCTTCACCCTGTGGTAAGTTTTTAAAAATCCTGAGTGTCCTCCTAAAGGAGAAGTGTGGAATTCCAAAAGAATATTTTGTTTTAGTTGGGAATTCTTACAAAGATATAAGCGATCTTTGTACCATAAGGAATCATTTTTCCAACTAAATGTATCAGATGTACTAGGATCTTGCTGCAACTTTTGAATGAGTATCCATACATCTTTGTCCTTCTTCCATTCATCTCTTGCTTCAGTTATCCAATCTGGTGGGATAATAGAAATGGCACAAAGCAATGCTTCCACCTCTTCATTCTTTCTTGAGAGTGCATCTGCAACAACATTAAGCTTTCCTTTTTTGTAGATTATTTCAAAGTCATAACCCAACATCTTTGTGACCCATTTTTGCTGCTCTTCTGAAGATAGTCTTTGTTCCAAAAACTGTTTAAGACTATCATGATCAGTTTTTACATTGAAGTGTCTTCCCATTAGGTAAGTTCACCATTTCTTTAGTGCATGCGGTATTGCTAACATTTCCTTCTCATAAATAGGTTTCTGTAAATACTTTCCTTTGATTGGACGACTTTCAAAAGCAATGGGTCTTCCTTCCTGCATTAAAACACCACCAATTCCATTTCCTGAGGCATCACATTCCACAATAAAGGTTTTTGTGAAGTCTGGCGTAGCTAAGACCGGTGCTAGGCACATTGCCTCTTTAAGATGTTCAAAGGCCTTAGTTGCTTCAGGAGTCCATGAAAATGCATCTTTATTTAATAATGTTGTTAGAGGTGCTGCTATTCTCCCATAATTCTTAAAAAACTTGCGATAATACCCTGTTAACCTGAGAAATCCTCGCAACTGCTTTATGGTTGTGGGGACTTTCCATTCCTTAATGGCTTTAATTTTATTAGGGTCTACTTTAACACCCTCGTGAGATACAATATGACCCAGATATTCCACCTCTTGTACTCCAAAGAAACATTTGGATGTTTTTTCATATAATTGTTTCTCCTGCAATAGTTTAAGCACCCTGTCAACATGTTGAACATGATCCTTCCAAGACCTGCTATAGATTAGTATATCATCAAAAAATACTAGCACAAATTTTCTAAGGAAGGGTTTGAAAATGGAATTCATCAACCCTTGAAATGTAGAAGGTACATTGGTAAGGCCAAAAGGCATGACCAAAAATTCATAATGACCCTCATGAGTTCGAAATGCTTTTTTTGGAATATCTTCAGTCTTCATTCTAATTTGATGATATCCTGAACGAAGATCCAACTTGGTAAAATAAATTGCTCCATGGAATTCATCCAATAATTCATCAATCACAGGAATGGGAAATTTGTCTTTAATGGTGAGCTTATTGAGCTCCCTATAATCCGGACACATTCGCCATGATCCATCCTTCGTGTGTACCAATACTACAGGAGCAGAGAAAGAACTTTGACTAGGTTGAATTATACCCGCCTCTAACATTTCTGCAATCATGCGTTCAATTTCGCTCTTTTGGAAGTAAGGATATCTATAAGGCCGGATGTTTGGAGGAACACTTCGTGGAATCAAATGAATAGCATGATCATGATCACGAATAGGTGGGAGTCCTTTGGGAGTTTCAAACACCTTGGAATGATTGTCCAAGACTTGTTGGAGATCTGCAGAAATAGATGATTTTGATGTCGGAACTTCTAGTGAGCATAATTGTGCAATTATGCCTCGTTTTTATTTCTTTAGAATATTTGTCATGACATTAGAGCTTATTATCCTTCCCAGCTTCCCTTCAATACCTCGTAATTCGACTTCCTTTCCTTCTGAAAAAAATTTCAAGAAAAGTTCTTGAAAATTAAAAGCTACCGTCCCCAAAGATTGTAACCATTGTACTCCTAGTACAACATCAGTACCTCCCATAGGAATGGAAAGCATTGGACTAGTCAACACATATTCCCCCATGGTTAGCTTGATGTTATGGCATTTTCCAGAGCAATTTATAGTTCCTCCATTTGCAACCATCACTTGACATTCTGGTGCTGGGTATAGGATGTTGAGATTGCAACAAGATGATGAGCTTAGTGGAAAGGAGTCGCCTTCACTAAGTGGGCCCGTAGGCTATTTTTGGTGCAAAGTCTATTTTTAGACATAAGGATCATGTTCTATGAGCTGCAGGATGCTATTTGTGGATGGTTGGTCAAGTCAGAAAAAATAGATGGAATTCTATTTTTAGACATACTGGGTAGAATCTATTTTTAGATTGCTAGTCTAAAAATAGATACGTCGAATGTTATTAGCTCTTAATAATATTTAGACTCTAAACATTATCTTATTCCTCGAGCGAGGGAGCTTAAGTACAGATGTGGCATAGGATTTCGGCTGCATGAATTACGCTATTCCCTGAGGGTTATGTGGAGCTATCGCATGGATACTTTAGTTAGAACTCATGTGACAAAGTTTGGTGGAGTTGATTTGAGGAAGTTAATGGAGTCAGAACTAATTTAACTAATCTAAACATAGTTGAGCTATTTGTATCCAGCTTAAATAATCGGGCTACAATTAGTGAGAGTGGTGTGAATTAATTATTAATTAATTCACTAATTATAAAATCATTAATCAACTAAAGAATGCATCAGTTAACTTTAGTGCATGGACAGTTTCAGTGGAGACCAGTGCAGAGATAGGTGAAAGAGCAGGTTAACTATCAGTTGTGACTATACAGTTGCTATTTGCAACACAAAGATAATTGGAGAAGCCCATGAGGATTGCGCAGTACAAGCCAGGTTGTTTATGTTATTTAATGAGCCATCCCATAGCATTGATTACGCAATAGAGGCTGGCTATCAAGTGGGAAAATAATTGAGCATGTGTTTTTCTAGATCTAGCTTGATAGTGTGTAGCAATTCGAGGTTGTGCTGAGAGCTTGTGAGGAGCTTTGTACTATGATTGTTACATGATCTCTGTTGGTCGCTTTAATTGCTTTCACAATTCAAGCTCCACATAAATTGTCAACCCGAGGAAGTCTTTTTATTTCAAAGATAATCACGCACTGGATATGCTCAATTTCAAAAGCAGAAACAATGTTGTAGTTGCAATGCGTACCTTTTGTGAGTTTTTCACATTATGGAGATCAAAATATTGCTCCAGTTGTATTATCCATGTTACAGGATCCTTTCCATCAAACTTCCTCATATCCATTTTTGGAATATGGTGGTTCTTCCCTCCAACATTAGATTTTATGAAATCATGATTAACATTTATTTTGTTCTCATCATGAGTTTCCTCTACTATCTTTTCACCATTAGGAAACATTTGTTGTATCAACTTTGTCAAACCTTCCATGTCTGCTTTTATATCATTCTTCATGTTTTCCATTTTTTCATCGATCTTAGCTTCCATGTCATCCATCTTAGATTCCATGCCAGCTTCCATGCCATCTATCTTAGCTTCCATGCCATTCTTCAAACCGTCCATCTTCACTTCCACGCCATCCATCTTAGCTTCCATGCCTTTCTTCAAACCGTCCATCTTCACTTCCACGCCTTTCTTCAAAACTTCCATTTCATTTTTTTGCTGCTTTTTGCGAGAGTGAAATTTGTTGCACTTGCTCTTGTAATTTTGATAGATCATGTTGCAATTCTTCGTCTTCATGAGTCATGGTAGAGCTTTCTGAAGGCTTAATGGGTGTTGAATTCTTTTTAGGCACCATTTTAGAATCCAATATTGATACCTTTTACTTTCTTTGAGGAGCTCGATATTGAAATTAAATTATCTCTGTAATTGAAAATCTTAAATATCTGAAATTCAGTCCTGTAGTAGCCCTTTGAAGCTTCTTTAAAATGCCACAGGTCCGATCTAATTTGGATTCCCCAAGACAAAGTTGTGTCCAATCTCCCACAATGACCTAATTCTGGACTGCTTCAGTAGAGCACACTTGTAGGACTTGCCACGTGTCACTGTTTCGTCCTTTGTCTTTGAAATTGATATCCAAGAAACTACAGTCTATGTACTTATGACAAATTTTTACGGCACTCAAATCCACTGCCCAGAGAGAGATTTATTGAACTTTTCCGACGTTCACCTCTTTGAGATGCAATTCAGGAGCCTGAAAAAGGACTACATTCCACAGATCATATCTCCAAAAATATTGCGAACCAAGCTCTAAATTTTTTTGAAAAATTTCCCCAATATTTCATCTTCGCACCATATGAATAACTCTGATTTGACTCTTATTTACCTGTCTTTCCTTTTCTTCTGGTTCAGATTTTGAGCTTATTAGAACCAGATTTTTACATCTTTTTGAATCAGAAAATAAAACATATTTGAGTCATCTCTCTTTGGAAACTGAGGTTCAAGTTTTGAACATGTTTGAACCTTTCATTTCTATCCTAATCTATCTACTGATAAGCCAAGATTAAACAGTTTGGTAGATCGAATTCACTATCCTATCAACAGGAAATTCAAAACTAATTAGTCAAGATTAGGTTGTTTGACTAACTAGAAGTGTGCTTTGTAGGAGTGGGATTTGAGCTTGCACACTTTCAGATTTGTTTCTCTTTTTTGGTATGGGGCTATACCTTTATTGTTTTTACAATCTGCCCTCTTTTCTCTCTTTCTTTGTTTTTGTATTTTTGATTTTTCTAACTTTGAATGCAATGGTTAGACTATGGTATTTATAATGAAAAAATAAAAAGATTTGAAACTTAATATTCTTGGCAGAAGTAATGCTTGAGCATCCTTCCATTGACAGGACCTCCATATAGGTCTTCTCCATTCAGTTCTTTCAAGAAAAATGCATTGTGACCCCTCTCAGCATGAATAATATAGGGCCCTTTACACAAGTTCTCAAATTTTCCATGTTTTCCCTTCTCTTATTTTCTTGATTCCCACTTAAGAACAACATTTCCAACTTGGAAATTGTTTTCCTTAGTCCTCTTATCAAATAGCTTCTTCATTATTTCTTGGACTAACTGTGTTCTTTCATAGAATTCCTCTCTAGTCTGCTGTAAATGGATTGTTTGGTTGATCCTTCATGACGTCTTCACTTCCACTTTGGAATAGGAGTTAATGATCCTGACCAATGAAGTGGAAAGACTACATCCATACCATAGACTATACTATAGAGACATGTTTATTGATTTTTAGAAGGACCACGCAAACTTACAAGGTATGGAAAACCAATCCCCACTGTGATGAGATTTCTCATTTTGTTCCAATAGTTTTTTAATGATATTGATGAGGCTTTTGTTGGAAGATTCGTCCAACGCCCTTGGGGATATTGCTGTACAAGCACTCTTAGAAATTGGTATTTGTAACAAAAATCAACCATTTTCTTAGATTTAAAAGAAGCAGCATTGTCTGTTATGATTTTTCTGGGACAACCAAATCTGGATAGGATATTTGTTTCAAGAAAGTTGATAATGACAGAGTCATTAGCATTTTTGGAGGGTATAGCTTCTATCCACTTGGTAAAGAAGTTAGTGGCCGTGAGGATCCACTTATGTTGGGCTGAGGAGGATGGGTGAATTTCCCTAGTGAAGTCTAAACCCCATTGTTGAAAAGGTGCCTCAACTCTGATAGTATGTAAGGGTAAGGGAAGAAGTCTATTTTTCCATAAAAAATTTGACACTTATGGCAAGACATGACCAACTTCTGAGTATCTGGGAAAAGGGTAGGCCAATAGTAACCAGATCTAAGAATTTTGTTCATTGTGGCCTTCCAGTAGAGGTGTCCTCCACATTCTCCGTCATGCAGTTCATGCATGATTTTCCCTGCATCATCTTCAAGTAAAAATTTAAGAAAAATTCCAACAACATTTTTCCAATATAATACCCCATATAAGATGCAAAAACTCAAAGCTTTTTGTTTAAAGAATCTATCTTTAGTTTTAGACAAATAAGGAGGGGCATTTAGATATAAAAGCACATAAATAATGTCAGCATACCAAGAAGAATTCAGGAATGTTTCTTCAATGAAAGGAGTATAAGATTCTTCTATTTCTTCCAACACATCTACCATATTTATGTCTAGTGCTTAAAATTTATACTCAGCCATAAGTTTTGCTAATCCCTGCCCCTTAACTAGTTAGGTGGGCCTGATTTCTAAGTCATGTTCAAGAATAGCTGCAATCCATTTTCCCATTTTACCATCGGGATCTTGACTTAGAATGTCCTTGACAATAGTATGTGGAACAAAAGAAATTCTGTGAGAGTGTAAAATATAGACCCTAAAGTCTTTTAATGCTTTCACTAATGCTAAGGCTTTCTTCTCCATGATGTTATATTTGAGAGGAGCATCTCTCAAGGCCCTACTAAAGAAAGATATTGGTTTTTCTTGCCCCAAATCATTCTTTGGAAGTAAAATTGCAGCTATTGTATGTTCAGATGCAAAGGAAAAGATATAGAAATCTTTGGTAAAATCTGGACTAATCAGGATTGGTGTTTGAGTAAGAGCTTGTTTGACCAGTTCGAATGATTGTTTAGCTGGTAAAGTCCATCTTACACCTACATCTTTCTTAAGCATATTTGTAATGTTTTTTAATAGCTCAGCAAGATTAGGAATAAAACTCCTTAGAAAATTAATCTTTCTGATGAAAGATTGCAATTCTTTGAGGCTCCTTGGATGGTTGATCCGCAATATGCCATCTATCCTTATAGGGTCTATTTTGATTCCCTCTTCCAAAATTATGTGGCCAAGAAGTTTACCTTCTTGGAGACCAAAGAGTGTTTTCTTGGGATTCAATGACAAGCCAAATTTCCTACACTTCTCAAACAATTTTCTTAGGTGAATCAAATGTTCTTCATCAGTTTTTGAGAAAACAGTTATGTCATCAAGGTAAATGATTATGAAATAGCCAATTTCTTCAGAAAAGGCTATATCCATGGCGCTTTGGAAGGTGGCCCCTACATTCATTAACCCAAAAGGCATTTTGACATACATAAAGGTGCCCCAAGGTGTAGTGAAAGCAGTTTTGATTTGATCACTTGGGAGCACTAGCACCTGATTGTAACCCGAGAACCCATCTAAGAGGGAAATCCTTTTTGACCCAACTACCTTCTGAAGTATATGGTCCATTTTGGGCAATGGGTAGTCGTCCTTTAGGGATGCTCTGTTTAAATTTCCGAAGTCAATATAGAGTCTGATCTCTCCTATCTTTTTCCTAACAGAAACTAAGTTTGATACCCATTCTGAAAATCTAACAGGTACTATAATGCCAACATCATGCATCTTTTCAATTTTGGCTCTAACTAAAGGTAATAAAAGTGGGTTTATTCTCCTCAGTTTTTGTTTGAAGGGCTTTTGATTTTCCTTCAAGGGAATCTTGTGCTGAATGATGTTAGAATCATAAGATTTTAGGTCTTTGTATCCCCAAGAAAAAACATCTTTAAACTTTCTGAAAAGCTCTAGATACTGCAATTTTATGTGAGCTGGGAGAGTGTTGGACAGTTTAATCATCTTGGGTTCTGCTAGGCTGCCTATGTTATGTTCTTCTACATCTGTTTCCAAAGGCTCCATTCTTGGTTCTTTGGCTACATCGTTAAAGTCAAAAAGGTGCTCTAAAGGTGTTAGACCCCTTGGAATTTTATCATTTTTGCATTGTAAGACTTCCAAGTGTTCTTGGTCTGTGTTTTCAATTACCTCTGCTTCAAAAGGATTTTCATAATGATTTATATCAGCAGTATATGTTATTTCAGCTTCTGGGATTTCTTCAATATATGGGCAGTTCTGATTACGCTTAGATTCTGATGTTGGTATGGAGAAATCATTTTTTGACTTTAAGAAATCATCTATGTGTTTGTCAGAGTCAAACACATGCCAATGATCTTCGTTATCAGGCACAGCAGGTCTGTGTTTTACTTTTACACTGAGTTGTTGATTTATTTCAGGTGTTTGACAATTGCTGGCATTGAAAGCGAGTTCATTTGCTAGATGATTCAATTCTCTTGGAATGAAAATAAGTTTGTATTTTTCAAAGGTTTTCAATAGATAAAGGGTAGCGTTTCGATATTCCCTAAGTCTCGGATTTTTAGCTAAGTATTCTCCTTTGATTTGTTTTATGATAAGTTTCGAATCTCCTACGATTGATATCCTCTAGGCTTTTAACTGTTTAAGTAGTTGTAAGCCTAGGAGAAGTGCTTCATACTCAGCAATATTGTTAGTGCATGGGAAATCCAATTTATATGAAAAGCTGTGTTTTGTATTTTGAATCCACACACCTGCTCCTGCACTTGTTTTATTACAAGATCCATCAAAACTTATTTTCCAAAGTATGCCATCCTTATCTCCATTTTCTTGTTGCTGTTGATTGTCAATGCTTTGAATTTGATCAAAGGGAAGATTGGATTGTTGTAGTGAACTGATTGGGTGTATGTTTTCTTTATCTTGTTGAGTAATGTCATCTTCGTTATATAAGATAAAGGAATCTAAACTTGATTGAATAGAATAGATTGGAGAATTGTTTGGTCTTTCCATGTTGCTCACCATATACTTCATGTGAGATTCTCTGTATAGTCTTATGTTTTGGTTAAAAATGGGAATGGTGGCATAAGACATGTCCATTTGAAGGCTTCCCTGAAGTTTGGCTCCCCAAGATCTTGATAAGAGCATGTCATACTTAGGGGGAATTTCAGCTACAACTATATCCATAACTAGACTCTTAGCAGGGATCTGAGTTAGAGTAACACATAAATCTTTGATTAAACCCAAACACTTGACTCTGCTTGAGTCAAAGGAATACAAGTCTTTGTATGGTTTAGTAATTTCTAAGCCTAAGCTTTCCATCACCACCTTGGGCATTAGATTGTGTGAAGCTCCCGAATCTAACATGGAATTGTGTAAAATTTTCTCATGTATGTTCAAGCTAACATAGAAGGGAGGGATAGCCCCTTCTTAATATTTTCCTTCAACTTCTGGACCAAACAACAACTCAGGTTTATCATCTGTCAAGTTTAAAGTGTCTGTATCACTTCCTAAGTTCAAAGCTTTCAAAACTTGGTTTTTGTACACCTCTTGGGTTACTAGTTCAACTAGGGGGATGGTGACTTTTATTTTGGAAATCTCTCCCTCAAGGATGAAAGGAATAATTGAGTTGTTTGTATTTACATCTATTTTTTCAATTGAATTCTTTTCAACAAATTTGATTTGTTGAACCTTGTTTGGAATAGTAATTGGGATAATTTTATTAGGACCACTAGCTGAAGTGCTAGGGGTACTCTGTTCAACATTTGGCTGGACACCTTTGTCTTTGTTTGACTCTGGTTTTTTAGCTAAAATGTTGGTTTTCTCTGTTGTCTTTTTGGGCTGTTTTTGTGCGTTTTTCTGGACAACAGTGCTAGTGTTCTTATCTTTTGAATTATCTATTTTTCCCTTGCTCCTAAGATCATACTGTTTATGTATCTCCATGATTTCATTTTCAAAACCTAATCTATAGTCATCAAAATCTTCATAGGTATTTGTATTTTGATTAGAAGAGAAAAAATATTGTTCTTCCTGAGTGAGGAAAACATCATCTCCACTATCTGATCCAATCAAGTTTACATGGGATTCTTCCAAACTTTCCAACTCCCTATCTTCCTCATATTGATCTACATAGTTTTGTTGGAAGGGAGGTCTAATCTGTTGGTCATTTTTGTTTTGTTTATCTTGATTTTTATCTCTTCTAAAACTCTGATTTCTATTTCGAGGAGCAACTTGGTTTTGATTTGCTTGTGCTTTCTTAATTATACTCATCTCTTTCATCATTTCTTCTAACATCCTCTCCATTTTCGAGCTTGAAGTAAAAGGAGTGGACTCTTCTCTAAATGACACTCTCTTCTCAATTTTCATTCTTGCTCTCTTCTCCATCAAGTTGACTTCCACAGAAAGAGCACCCTGTTGCATATCTTCTAGAGTTGCAAAATTTCTTTCTCTCAGCTGATAGGTCATGTCAAAGTCAAACCCTTCAGGAAATTTATTTAAAGTTGAGCCCTGTGGAGGTTTTAGTTCTGGGGAAAGTGCATTATACACACTATTGAACCTGGTGCAGTAAGCTTGAACACTTTCTCTAGTGTTTCTATGGAGGTTTTTGTAGTCAGAAAGGACTTGGAGAGGGTTTTTCTTTACTTCCCATTTGTTTAGGAACGTTTGATGGAAGCCTTGGAGATCATTAATACTATGGGGGGCTAGAACTTTGAACCATTTTCTTACTCCCCCCCCTAAACTCTGAGCAAATAACCTAAGCTTGACAGAATCATCATCAATTTCATTTCTGTCAAAATAGTCATTCATTTTATCTACATGTTGTGATGTGGTTGTAGCATTGTTAGCATCATATAATGGAATTTTGGATTGGTAGTCCTGTGGGAGATTAACCAATGGTACAGGAAGGACTAGAGGAGCATACCATGCTGCCATGATAGGTGGTGGGGGCAGATTTATAACAAGAACAGTGGGCTGAGGTGTAGTGGTTTGAACAGTGGATGAAGGGTGGGCAGAAGTGGATGGGCTAGGAATAGATTGTTGAGCTGATATTGGATGAGAGACACCTAAATTTAGAAGGAAATGTAAATCAGGTGGCGTGGTTTCTCTACTACCAGGTTGTTCACTTTGTTCTGGGGATGAAAGTGAGGACTCAGAATCTATTTGAATTATATCATCAAGTGACCTAGTTCTAAAAGGATTTCTTAAGTCAACTTGTGATTGGTGTAGGGCAGTGAGATTTTCAGGGACTGAATAAGATCTCAAGGGTTATCTAAAAACAATTGAAAATTTTATCTTGGAAGAATTCCTAAGTATACTTTCAGGGTTGTCAACTTCTTCCAGTGGGTTTGGGTCAGGGTAGGCTCTGGTATGAATCTTTCTAGGAGCCACTATGCTATGTTTTTCAGACCTAGTTGAAAAAGAAAAGTTTTAACCAAATATGACAATCTTTAAGAGGCTAACTAATATTTTCAGAAGAAGGAAAATTTTAATCTTAAAGCCTTCTAGTTGGGCTTGTTACAATGCTATTAAGACTTGGGGTCTTCCCAGTGGAGTCTTAAAGTCTGTTTTTAGGATTCTGGAGTCGCCAGGTGGAAATTTTTAGCTCCTTTAGAGGTAAAGGTTTTATGGTCCACCACCAAGTTTATTATAAAGCAAAACTGAAATGTTTTGGGTTTTTCTGAGTTTTATGATCTTACAGGTTATGAGAGTGTCCTAAATTTGTCTTAACACTTAGCTAGGGTGTCAAAACGTCTAGAGTTCACTCTTATGGCTTGGTAACTGAATCCCTCAAGGTTTGACAAGGCTTTACAATAATCTTAAGGGTTACTTAGTTTTTCACTGATTCAAAAGGTCCTATCATGATTACCATTATGCTTGGTAGTGCTTGAAGAAGGTCACTTATGTTATGCTAGACAGTGAGTGTTTTTTTTTTCTGAAGATTTTACTCAAGGTCCCACCGTGATCGCCATTATGTTGGGGTCTCGTGTTTTGATAGTTTGGAAAATCAAAAGACAAGGCAACCTCAGAACCAATATTTAGAGTTATAGGATCTAGTCCTCCTGCTCTCAGAGAGGGATCTCTTAAAATTTGTTTGCAAAGGTTTATCTTGTGTGCTTAGAGTATTGGTTTTATACTAGTTATTAAGTGCAGGTATTTGTTTGTTTGGTTGGATGGAATTGATACAACAGAACATAAAAGGTCTAAGAAAGATATATAGGACAGTAAAATATATGTTTCATTGGGCAATGGATTCAAAAAGAGATCATAACACACTTACTAAAGGATATGGGATATCAAAGGGAAAATCTAACTTGGCCATAGGATCCTTTTGTTTTTGGAATGGAATGAACATTAATGATTTGGAAAGAGAGTTTTAATTCTCAACAAAGGGAATTTGAAAGCATAATTTGAAACAATAAAGAGTTCTTTGATAGATAGGGCTAACCATAAATTCTACAAATCACACCTTTAAGAAAACAATGATTTCAAAACAACTTTCAAAGTAAAATCTAAGATTCGGGAACACCCTATTTCCTCAAAGATTTTATTCTAAAGGACTTTAGAAAACATATAAGATTTACTGATAACCACAGTCATAGAAGAGGGAACACCTAAAAACATCTATGATCATAATTATAACGACCTTTAAGCCAACTGTTTAAGTGAGGACAAAGGGCAAGATCAAAACAGACCTCTCTGATTCAAGACTCCATAAAGGGGGGTCTTCCCAGTGGAGTCTTAAAGTATGTATTGATTATGTAGTCTTAAAGTATGTATAGACTCCATATATTTCTTCAACTTGAAAGGAGTATGTATTGATTTCAGAGAGTTTCAGTATTACAGCTTGTGATCAAACAACAACCAACCCCTCACTCATCTTCTGAAGAAGTATATATAGAAGGATGAGGAGGTGAGATCTGATAAAAGATCTCAATTACAATTAATACAGACTTAAATGGTTTCTGGGCCTTTGAGGGGCTCAATGAAGAAAATTACATACATATCCTCTGTATTAAATTTTTTTACATAAAGATTAAGCTTTGTGGGAGCTTTCGTTGACCTTTGAGGCTCTGTGCGATGTCAGGGTTACTTTGCATATATTTCTGCATTTATATCTTTGCAAAAATAACTCCCTGGCTGTGTTGAAGGAAAATATCTAATTTCATGCAATACCTTTGGCCTGTATTTGATTTCTTTGAGGCACAGGTGTCTTTGTGGTAGCTGAGAAGAATTGATTTGTTTTAACAAAGGCGGTGGAGCTTTCTGTCGGATAAAACACTCTGATCTTTCCTTAGAACTGTGTTTAAATCGAAGGATTAGGCTTTTGATAGACATCTTAGATATAATCCCCACAAATCTATCTCGTAATCGTCTGTTCTAGTGCATTCTGGTCTTCTATACTGATACTCGTGATTTTTGATTGACTTGTTCTGTATTTCAAATGTGTAGGACTGAAACAGGAATCAAATGGCATCAATGAGTTATGAAACACCGATGAAACGTGCATTTAACACCTGTGAATGATTTCCTTTGAGGGCGAGAGGGTCGCCACCCTCAGCCCGCAAATTTTCTTTAGAATGGTGGAAAATCATTTAAACCTTGCAAAAATACAAACAACTATTACAAAATCCTACATATATAGGTTTACTGGTTCAGAGGACGTGTGGAAGGAGCGGGGCCGTTGGATGGCATCATCCAACAGTCGGGATTAATCGGGGAGATCATAGAATGGGCGAAAGAAAAATTAAATCTGAGCCGTTGATCGTGCAGAGATCGATGGTCGAGATTGAATGAGGCGGTCAGAGGAGAAGGATGGATCTGAGCCGTCGATCGTGCAGAGATCGACGGTGGGGATTGGGTAATGGAAAGTCAAACAGAGAGATCGGGTGATGAATATTGGGCCGTCGATCTGCAGATCAGATCGATGGCAGAGATTGATTTGCCACTGAACGATGGCCCGACTATCGTGCGCGCACCTTCGTTAACGATTGAGCAACTTTGGCGAGCGATCACCATTGGATCAGTGGGCCCAGATCGAACGGTCCACAGTGATATCACTGGGCGTCCTAGTCCAAACATTAACGCGCGATGGACGACAGATGGATGGCGGTTTTACAAATAGTACAAGGGATGTGTGTCAAGCGATGTATGGAATCGCTAGCCATCAGGCAAAAACCGCCCTCCGCCGAAGAGTGGTGCGATAAAAACCATGCAGTTTTGGGAAAACAGCGCACGACTGGGGGGTCCACAGGGAGGCGCGCTCTGCACCGTCGGATCTTATGGATTGAATCAACAGTCAAGATCGCTCCACAATTTGCACGGGCGGAAAAATTAAATAAAATGAATTTCGACGGTTTAAATAATATCAAAGGTTTTTTAATGGTTTTTGCGAAGAAATATTTATTTAAACCGGATAAGCGCCCAACTGGCTCAGCACACAGTCATGGCGCCAGGGTGTATGGGCAGAAAGGCTAGGGACTTAGCCCAAGGGAGCTTAAGCCTAATATATATAACAAAAAGGGTTTTTAATGGTTTTTCTCATGATTTTCAAAGGTTTGAGGGTTCCGATAAGGCCAAGAGTGAGTCTTAAACCTTATAAAGGGGATTTTGATGAGGGGAAAAAGGCAGAAATGTGAAAATGAGGGATTTTTGTGGGAAATAGGGGGCTAGAAAGATGAGGTTAATTTGGGAAGAGGGGAAAAGAGAAAATGGTGTTTGTAGAAATATTTTGGATTTGGAAATCAACAGGATTTTAGAGTCTTTTGGGGATGAAAACAAAAGTATAGGATCTGGACAGAGGCAGGAGGCCTTCAAAAGTCTTCAAGAGCCAACAGTTTTTAGTGAGAAAAAATTGTTCCTTGAAGGCTCAAAAATAGATTTAGCCACCTTTTGGGATAGTCAAATTTTACAGGTGGCTAACAATATCCATCAAAATCTAGAAAATCCCACAAAATAGGAATTTCGACCTAGTTTCTAGGGATCCTCCATAAAAACAGGTCACGTTTGATCGCCTTTGACCGAGCCTATTAAAGCTCGGTTTGACTATACCAACAGCTGTACACTTAATCTTAGTTCCCAAGCCTTCTAGAAATATATCCATCTCGAGTCCAAGTGTCCTTCAAATATGCAAACCATGAGGCCATTACGGGAATTTCTGATGCTGTCCAAAAATGCACTTAAAATTCAATTTTTACAAAAACTTCTAAGAATTGAAAAACTTAATTTAAATACCTGTATATGCATTTATTGGTCAAAATAAGGTGGATATTATGGTGTATATATGGATATTATGGCAAATAATATGTATTTCATAAACAAAAATATATCAAAAACGAGGGCCAACAGTTATTACTGCTGGGCATCTAATTCCTGAGCTTTTAACCACTTTTCACCTACATTAGGTATTCCTACTTTTTTTAAAATAATATCTGTTGAAATGGTAAATTTCACCCCTGCAATGGTGACTTGGTCTTTCTGGAGGTTTTTGGTGAAGATTCTAGTCAAATCTGGATGGCTTTTCACTCTTTGGACCATTTCACAAAACTCATATCAACCCACATGTTGGAAACATTTTACTGCTAGGGATGATGACATCAACTCCATGGTGTCTAATGGCTCAAACATTGAGACTCTCCCTCCTTTTTTGAAGGTATTTCTCTCCTCCTCTCTAGTTTTTAGTTTTGTAGAAACCTTAGGGGAGAGGGGAAAGTAAAAGGGAATGGGATGATGGGGTTAGGGAGTTGGGATAGGTGTGGGAAAATTTAGGGAATGGTGTAGGGGAGTTAGGGACCTTAGGGAGGTGGAGGAAAGTTAAAATAACAAGGTAAATCTGCTAGGGAATTTAATTATAGTGGTATAGTTTAGCTTCCTAGAAAAGCGTGACGCCTTAAGGAAAAGCACAACGCAACACCAGAAATTCAATTTCTTGACGTAAAATTTTGATTTTAAATTTGGAAAGTTGGGAAATCGATGCTGAAGAGTAAGAATGAATGTCTTTTGGTCCTTTAGGGATTTTTAAACTTGGATTAAAATCATTAAATGATCATGGACCCACATTTTCCTTTTCAAAATTAACCTTTCATTTTCTTTTTCTTTTTTAACCTTGAAAATTGATTACATAAACTTTGAATTTTTGGTGGCTTTGGAACATTGAACCTCTTCCTTGAAACTTGAGAATTTGCTGGTGGAACTTGAGAATTTGCAACTACTTGGATCTCTGAAGTACTTATTACAGATTAAGAACATAAAATTACATTTTTTCTTTGAAATCAAATTTATTGATGAAATTAATTTATTGTCACTCCTCCACTTCCTGGACTTTATGCATGGAACGATGATTTTATGACCTTTGAACCCTAAAGAACTTATGGAGACTCTAGACTGAATGAAACCATGATAACTCTGACTGTAATGATGATGAAAACTTTGAATGATAGTACACTTAGCTGAGAGGTGAAATGAACTAGAAATTAGTAAAACTTTGGGAGAAAAGAGAGACCTAGATCTACATCTAGTGACCAAATTTTTACATGATGACCTATTGAAAGGAAATTAGGGACCCTATTAGAACATTATAAGAGTCCGTTTGATCATAGGTGATAGGATGAAAAAACTGACACTAATAGCTTTTATGCCAGGTATCTCTCCAAGGAATCCAGATGTACTCCTTAGGTATTTGGGGGGTCTGCATCGCCATCGGTGTGAGAAAGTGATGTTTTTCAAGTCTAAATCGGTGTATGAGGCTTATGTACAGGAATGGTACGTGGGGAACATAGGTCTGAAAATAATGCAATCAAGTGGATCAAAGCATAAGGAGCAATAGGAAGCTTCTAAATAAGGGAAGAAGAAACAAAATTGGGGAAAAGATAAAAATACGACAACCACAACACACTAGTGCAAAGATCCTAGAAACCACTCCAACCACTGCAATATTAATGACCATACTGAGGATAAGTGTTGGAAGTTTCATTCAGATCTAAAGTCGAAGAACAAGAAGAAAGATAATAAGAATAAGAATATCATGGCCACTTATTCGAGCTACCAAGTTGAAAGTAGTTTGGATGTCGATAATAAGATATTTTGTAAGTTAGTGCAGAAGGAGGTGAATTTGAGTAGCCTTCAACAACAAGAAGAGATGAAATTACCAAACTCTTCCATATAAAAATACATGTCAAGAAGATGAATATTGATGCTTTGTTTGACTCGGGATTTGAGGTGAATCTCATTTCAAAAGAGTTGGTCAAGAAGTTGGGACTCGAAGTTTGTGATCATCCAAACCCATATCCATTGGGATGGGTAAATAGGGATGCAAAGCTGAAGGCAAAAAAATAATGTAAAAATGGATTTTATATTAGTGTTGATTTTATTAATGAAGTAGATCTAGACGTGGTTCCCCTTGATGCATGTGGAGTCATGTTTGGGAGTCAATACGTGTACATGTGAGATGCAATATTAATGAGGAGATATAATCAATACTGTCTCATAAGGGATGGAAAATCGTTTATCATAAACATGCACAAAGGAAATTTGAAAATTTCACTGGTAAGTTCCAACCAAGCCAAGAAATTGATCATTTCTAGCAAGAAGTATGTTTTATTATTTTTAAGAGAAACTTAGTCTGAAGAGGAGTCAATAAGAGGCAAGGTATCCCTAGAGGGGTGTACTAAGAAGTAGAAACAACAATTAGAGGAGTTATTATACACATACAAGAATGTGTTTTGAGAGCCTAAAGGGTTACCACCTAAGAGAGAAGTGGAGCATGAGATACAACTATTTCCAAACTACCCACTGCCAAATATTGGGATGTACATGTAGTCTATTATAGAAGAAATTTAGGTGAAGAAATAGTTGTAGCAACTGCTGGAATAGGGTGTCATTTGACTGAGTACATCACCATGTGGGTCACCATCATCATTGTGCCAAAGAAGGATGGGAATTGGCAGATGTGTATATATTACAGGGAGTTGAATAAAATCACGCTCAAGATCATATACCCCCTACCCAGGATAGATGATCTACTAGATCAGTTGCAGCAAGAAAAGTACTTCACCAAACTTGACTTGAAGTCTGGATATCACCAAGTTCACATCAAATAAGAAAATACATGGAAGACCGCCTTCAAAACTAGGAAATGTTTGTATGAGTGGTTAGTTATGCCATTTGGAATATGTAATGCACCATGTATGTTTATGATATTAATGAATGATGTATTGCACCATTTTATATATTCATTTTTATTGTCTATCTAGATCATATACTAGTATATAGTGCTACCTGGGAGGAGCATACTTCACATTTGGCATAGGTGTTGGAGATGTTGAAAAAGAACCAACTGCTAGAAAATCTCGAGATGTGTGAGTTTGCACAACAATCCTTGGTGTATTTAGGGTATGTGACCGGTGGAGGAGAACTGAAGATAGATCCTTCCAAGATGGAGGCCATCATGAAATGGTCAGTGCCTACTAATTTTTATGAGGTTTGGAGATTCATTGGGGAAGCACTGTTGGAACAGGGTCTCCTACGAGCTACGAAATTGGTCCATTTTTTAGTAATTTTGATTATATTTAGTCTAGCGCAGGGGTTTTGGGGTGGGTCAATGCCCCGAAAGCATTGTAATGGGCAAAAGGGTAAAACCAGGGGTCCAAAAACCATGGGTTTGCGGACCATAGGAAAGGTTAGGCTAGATTATTATAAATAGAGGAACATTTTGTATTGTAAGGTAGGAATGAAGAGCTATTGATGTGAACTGAGGTTTAAGAGATCTGTTTGGGTTTTTGGGGAAAGGACTCCTGTTGGCTGTGTGCGCGAAGATCCAGAGTCCAGCTGTGTGTGGACCCTGCTGCTATGTGCGTAGGCTAGGATGGGTATTGCAAGAAGGAATTGATGAATTGATGAATAAGAAAGGTTTCTTGTGAGCTGAATCTATGTGTACTGTCTTTTGCGAATCATTGGTACTTACTGCATTCTGTACTTTCTGTATATAAGTTTCAAAAAACCTGTGTAAGTGTGTTTGTTGTATCCGAATCTATTCTGTTCTATTTTATGCAATATTGTGCTACTGTCATAGAAGTATATAATTATAGATCTAGCGCAGGTGGATGAGAATGAGACCTATCGACCCTGCACGGAAAGAGGCGATCTGAGTATTACCGGGCCAAATGCAGCTCTGCTTGCCTTACCTATCCTTTCTCAGGGTGCAGAAACCTGGTTCCAGCACCCACCCATATTACTTCAGGTGAGACTTTGACCTAGGAAAGTAGGTCATTGCCAAAAGGGCCAATAGTATAGGGGTTTGTTGGCAAACCTTGAACTTCGAACCTGGGTCAGGACCCCTCGAGCCAAAAAATGGTTCTGTTGCTAGGACTTGAAGCATTTTGAGAAAGGGATCGGGTAATGACAAGAGAATATTGGAAGCCTGAAAGGAAGGAAATCAAGGAGTGGTTCAAAAAGCAGATCCAGGAATTTGCGGTAAAAGAAAATCGCAGCAAGAAGTTGACGATGGAGAAGTGGAAAAATAGG
Source organism: Pinus albicaulis (assembly GCA_034641835.2). NCBI lineage: Eukaryota > Viridiplantae > Streptophyta > Pinopsida > Pinales > Pinaceae > Pinus > Pinus albicaulis. Next base: position 27,676 of record JAXQQM020066877.1, on the reverse strand, counting down.
TACATTCTTACAGAAAGCTATGAAATATTCTTTGTAACATTTTCAATTGAGATTCAGGAGTCACTGGTTAGGCTCGTAGAATTCCAGAAGTGTTGGAAGGACAAGCGAGTCACTCAGTGGACCCCAGAGCTGATCTGGTAGCTAAAGAAGACTGATAATACTATCACGCATACAGTAGATCACTGGGTGGACAGTGTATTAGGAGGATTTGTGACAAAATTTTCCATTGATTAGTTTGTCTCCTACTCTAGGGCTGAACGACGATTCTTTAAAGGGTTCCGAGGAAAATTTCTAAAGACATTACCGTTGCTGATTAAGATATTACTATGTGAAAAGAGAATTTTGTGTAGTCATAATGATTGAATGACCTCAGATATAGACGAGAGTGCGACATGCAGTGGTAAATACTATCGGATTAACCTTGATGGGGGGAAATCCGCCTATAACCTATTTCGAGAACCAATTGCGCAAGACCCCCCAGCTACAAAACCGCCCAGACCGCAAAAAGGTAAGAACTCACCCATACCTCCACCCCCGTCAGACAGTAATATGGTTGTGCACCTGAGACTACCTACCTTCAAGGGGGTAGGGGATGAGGATATGGACCGATTTTGGCTTATTACAGACTCCATGTGGACTGTGCAAAATGTGACAACCGATATGGTAAAGAGGGCACAACTGTCCCTGGCGTTCGAGGATAGAGCATTAGACTGGTATATGCGATACATTTCCCAGAATGAGAGTGCATCTATTCAATATATCAAGGACGCCCTGAAACATTAGTTCCAGAAGCCAAAATCTTACTCTCAGCTAGTAGCAGAAGTAAAATACTTCAAGCAAGGTGCATCTGAATTTGTGTGGGAGGCTGATCAGCAACTGAAGAAAGCAATAAGGGAAGGAGGGTTTGAGTGTGACGATAGACAACATACGGAATGGTTCATCGCTATGCTGTTACCCCACCTGCGTACGCCAATGAGTCACTCAACCTTTAAGTCACGGGAAAAAGCTATGGAAGTCACTATAAAGCTAGAAGTTACACCCAGAGAAGATACTTTGATAGGAGTACATCAAATTCAAGAGCAGCTTGGAGCTATGCACATGGAAATTCAGAACCTGTGAAAGGAGCGAGGGAAAGGAGCTAGTGCAAATCTCTGGCGCATACGATGTTGGGTATCAGGCCATACGAAGGATTAGTGCCCTTTACTAGTAGATTACATGCAGGTAGGAGGACGTAGTCTAGTCCACCTAGGAGCAAGTGGGGAACCCATTTTGTTATGACCAAGCTCGAGTAGATCTGCACTGTGGTGTGATGACTACTGTGTAGCAGGACGGCATGATACGAACCATTGCCCTCCGCTAGGTGCGTATGTCTCAGAACTGAAGCAACAATGGTGCAAGTTCTACCAGTCGGTAGGACACGATGAGCAGAACTGTCATACTTACGACTTGATGATAGATCGTGGGAACTTGTATAGGGTACAATCAGACCCTGCGTCACCAAGAACGTCTACGAGCTTCGGAGGCTCTCCAGCAAGGGGTAGAGGAGGTCGGGGAGGAAGTGCAGGAAGAGGAAGTGGGCAGTTAATCTGTTATAACTGTGGGGAGCTAGGACACTTCACTAGGGACTGCCCAAATCCCACCAAGAAATCGTGCAAATATTGTAGATAGTTGGACCATGTGGTTGAAGATTGCCCAATTTTAATAGCAAAAATGCAGGAAAAATAGCCCACCCCTACGCAAAATTTGCAAAGGGTTAAAGCCAAGCTAAGAAACGTAGACCCGAGTGTAAAAGTCATAACACACAGCGAGATGGTCACCCAGGGAGCAAAGGAAGCACCTACTAGGGATCTTACGACCTCTCAGGAAGGATCGAACATCAACAAGGAACAAGCAATGATAGCAGTTACTGTGCAGATGCCAACACACCTCAAGATAGAGGAAGGGGTTGAGCCCTTTCTGCAGGCATGTCTAAAGCTGCTACGTAACCCATGGGCTATCGAGAACCTTCAAGAATTAATGCATAGCTATGCAGCTCGACCTGATGCGATTCTCGGAATCAAGGATGTACACAAGCTATATAGATATAAAAAATGCACCAGAAGGGAAATGCGGTTGACTACGCAGATTGGTGACTACGAGATGGATCAAGTTATTTTAGACCTTGGATCACATGCGAATGTATTACCAAAGAAAACATGGAATTGAATGGGAGAGCCTAAATTGGAATGGTCCACCATCTAGCTGCGCATGGAAAATCAATAGAAGATCATCCCGCTGGGAAGGCTGCCAAAAGTCATGGTGGATATCGCAGGGGTAAAAGTCCTAGTTGAATTTGAAGTAATAGAAATCATGGAATATGTGGATCCCTACCCTGCACTCCTAGGACTAGACTGGGCTATAGATATGGGAGGTGTAATCAATCTCAAAAAGCACAGCATGGTGTTTGAAAATAATGGTATGCGCATAATAGTACCACTAGATCCCGCAGAAGGTGCGCGGTATACAGAGCCAACACACGACGAGGAAGAAATAGATCACATCTACAAATTGACTACGTAGGACGAAGTTTGGATTAACCCCATGGCGGAAGGAGTGCTTTTCTGGGAAAAGGACAGTGAATGCTTTTCCAACTTTGATGGGGAACTGGAAAATTGGCAAGGCCAGTTGCATGAGGTTTTGGCGCTACGATGTCTTCAGGTCACAAGGAACTTCCACTGCATCTTCGCCGAGGTAAGAGACATGCCTTACCTTAAGGATGCAGGTGAAATTAGGGAGTTTTTACGCGCGTTCGAAGCCGAAGTTCCGAAGGAATGCAGGCTAGGGACACTTTCTCTAGCCCTGCATAGGGTGCCTGTGCGTTGGTGGGATATGCATGGCCCGGTATTCCACACTTGGAAGGAGTGTCGGGATAAGATGATCCTACGATTTGGAGCCCCACCAGGAAGACGGATACAGAGGTCCCTTGTCAGCGAACCCATGCAGATATTCGCTAGCAGGGGAAGCACAATGGTGTGATAGGACCCCAACCGAACAATTTCACCTAGTTATCCATCACCTAGGGTTGCGTCTAACTACATGGTATTTAGATGCGGAGCTGCACCAGTGCACACGCAATTGGGAGAGTTCGTGAGCTGAGTTTCTACAAAAAATTAAGGTGGAAGATGGCACACGGATGCTCGATGTAGCTCTGCCGTGCACAAGCACCCTGACTAAAGGAAAATCCCACTTGTCAAGAGGTACGGTGGCCAAGTTGCTAGAATGGTACTTGGACCGCATTACGAAACCCCTGGCATCGGCTTTAATTTAGGATACGCGAGCAGCACGTAGGCATCATCCAAAACTTGTAGATCCGTAGGAAAACCATTAGGTACGAATAATGACCATCATACCACTGCATGTTGGTAAGAAGGGAACCTTACCGTTAAAAAAATGTGCGGCAGGCCATCAATACAACAATTTATGTCAAGTTTGTTCTGGACATTCGATGGTAAGTTTCAAGTGAAGTTTAATCTACCATGGGATGGCCCCAAACAGTATAAGGTTAATAGGATAGTTTCTCTCAAGGCTTCATATTGTCTTTGTGCCCTGCCTCTGTTATTCTCCTTGTTTGTTTTGATCTTTTATGTTTTTTGGGAAGCCTCTCCTTTTATTGCTCTCACAGACCCTAACCCTTCGGCACCTGCCAGTTCAGCGCCTGCAGACATCGTGTTGAGAGGGTCTGGGGATGCCAAGCTTGATACGATGATTGGCCTCTGGCCCCCTGTAGGAAGAATTGACTTTGAACCCTGTGCAAAGGGGCACCACAGCTGCATGACTGGAGTTCCCAACATTTACGACCCTGGAATGATCACAGGCCCTAGCCGGATGGCCTCGGACGATACCACGAAGGAGGGCACGCAATTGCCATATTTCGCCACCAACACTGCAGTAGTCAAGTCGCATCTAGCCCTGCGCATGGAAGGGATGAAGCGATATAGGGATATGCTGCGACTTCTCCACAGTTCCAGACTACTGACCAGTGAAAGACATATTTGTTCGTTACCTCGCACTATCATGGTTGGTGACCACACCTCGAAAACTACAGACCTACAAATAGACTTGGCGCAACTACCCCATGAGGTGTTACAGGAATTACACACTATTGTGTTGCAAGAGATTCATAAACATGACTAGACTGCACGGCAGTAGTGTGAAATACCCCCGGAAGTTCGGGCTCAATGGATCATGGAAGCCACAAACATTATTAAGGAACAGCTTACTCTGGGCAATCACTTGGTCGAGCTGGACATGCAACTCTGGACAGTGGTTTGGTTCAACCCCTTGCTTCAGCATGCCTAGGAAGACTTACGAAAAATGGAAGCTGCGTTCGATCAGGTCGAAGCTACCTTGTCGTCCCCCATCCCTGCGCATCATCTAGACCTCTTAAAAACCCACACCATGTTCATAGAAATGATTGTGAAGCTCCACCACACCAAGCACGTTGTCAGAAAGCGCTTGAAACCATGGGGTGATACTTCCATCCAGATGTCTCACGATGCTCAGAACGCCATCATGCACCTCCACCGGATATTGGAGTAGGTTACCGTGGCTCCGGAAGGCCCTGCCTCCCTAGAGCTTGTCAATATTGCGTAACGCGCTGCTACCCAAAGTCAAGAATTTCTCCCTCTGCTCATCAACACTTTCAATACTTTACATGCAAAAATAGCGAACGCACCACCACAGTGACTCAGGACGAGTCACAAGATTGCGTTGGGGGACTGTTGGAATAGGGTCTCTTATGAGTTGCGAAATTGGTCCATTTTTGAGTAATTTTAATTATATTTAGTCTAGCGCAGGGGTTTTGGGGTGGGTCAATGCCCTGAAAGCATTGTAATGGGCAAAAGGGTAAAACCATGGGTCCGAAAACCACGGTTCCCGGACCATAGGAAAGGTTAGGCTAGATTATTATAAATAGAGGAACATTTTGTATTGTAAGGTAGGAATGAAGAGCTATTGATGTGAATTGAGGTTTAAGAGATCTGTTTGGGTTTTTGGGGAAAGGACTCCTGTTGGTTATGTGCACGGAGATCCAGAGTCCAGCTGTGTGCGGACCCTGCTATTGTGTGCGCAGGCTGGGATGGGTATTGTAAGAAGGAATCGATGAATTGATGAATAAGAAAGGTTGCTTGCGAAGTGAATCTATGTAACTTGTCTTTTGCGAATCATTGGTACTTACTGCATTCTGTACTTTCTGTATTTAAGCTGCGAAAAACCTGTGTAAGTGTGTTTGCTGTATCCAGATCTATTCTGTTATGTTTTATGCAATATTGTTCTACTGTCATAGAAGTATATTATTATAGATCTAGTGCACGTGGATGCGAAAGAGACCTATTGACCCAGCACAGAAAGAGGTGATCTAGATATTATAGGGCTGAACGCAGCTCTGCTTGCCTTACCTATCCTTTCTCAGGGTGTGAAAACCTGGTTCCAGCACCCACCCATACTACTTCGGGTGAGACTTTGACCTGCGAAAGCAGGTCATTGCTGAAAGTGCTAGTAGTATAGGGGTTTTTTGAAAAACCTTGAACTCTCAACCTGGGTCAGGACCCCTCGAGCCAACAAGCACAGTACCGGAGGAAATTCATAGCCTCATTTCCAGTGGTAGCAACACTGCTCCATGCCACAACAGTAAGTGGAAAGAGTTTCCAGTGGGGAAAAGGTCCATAAAAGTATTTCTAGGATCTAAATAAGAAGATCAGTCAAGCATCATTTCTAGCATTACCAAACTTGTAGCAACCCTTTGACGTAGAAACTGATGTGTTTAGGTATGCTATGGAAGTTGTCTTGATGCAGGGAGGAAGGCCTATATTCTAACATTCTGAAGTATTCGATATGGAAGTTCTTAAATACCATACCTATTATAATGAGCTTTATTCCATGGTGTAAGCGGTGAAAAAGTGGAAGCATTATCTAATTGGAAAGGAGACAATAATCCACATATATCACTAGCTGTTACATTACTTGGAGGCCTAGAGTAAGCTACAACAAACTAGGCATTACAAGTGGATGGGGTTTTTACAAAAGTTTCATTTGGTGATAAAGTATAGAAGGGAAGCATAAAAAAGTTGTTTGATATGATTTCAAGGCCACCCACATCAAATATTACAACTTTGGGGACTCTTATGCACATGGAGCCATTCACTCATGATGCATTCATAGAGACATATTCAGAATATGAGGAATTCAAGGAGGTGTATTAGTAGTTGTAGAGTCAGAGTAATGTGCATGATGGTGAAAACACTATTCACTACCATCTCCAGGATAGGTTACTCTAGAGGATGTATAAGCTATGTGTTCCTAAAGGTGAGTGTTTGCAGCTCATTAGAGAGGCTCACACCTCTAAGGTTGCAATGCACTTTGGTGTAGGGAAGACTATGGCTAACTTGCATATGTATTTGTATTAGCCCGAGATGACAGAGTAGGTAGCTAGGTTCATAAGAGGATGCATGCTTTGTTGTACCATGAAGCCTAGCAATAGGAAACAGGGTAAATATCATCCCTTACTTGTACCTTCTTGTCCTTGGAAAAGCATTTCCATGGACTTTATGAGAGTTTTATTGACAACCAGGAAGGGACATGACTACTTATTTGTGGTAGTTGGTAGGTTCAAAAATATGTGTGTTCTGATTCCCTATAAAAATATCATCCATGGAAAATAAGCAACAAACTTATTCTTTGGGTAGGTTTGGGTGCACTTTGGGATACCAAGGAGCATCATTTCAGATAAGGACACAAGATTTCTTAGTGAATTTTAGACTACATTGTGGGAGAATATGGTCACAATTTGAAGAGATATACAACATTCCATCCATAGATAGAAATAAAGCAAACCTTAGCAACCCATTGGGGCCTACCCAAACATAGTAGGACCTTCAGTATAAACTAAGATAATTTATCCTTATAACACTTCTATAGGAAAGTCCCCATTTGAGACTTTTTTTGGATATTCACCACCTTCACCTTTGGATATTGCATATGGGAAGCAAGGAGGAGTGAGGGAAGATATTTTAGGAGATGCTTTGAGGGCTAAAAAAATTATAGAGAAGATCATGCAGATCTATCTACAAGTATAGGAAACACTACAAAAGTCACAAGAGAAGTGTAAGGCCAGGCATGATCAGCACATAACAAAGAAATCATTCAAGGTGGGAGACAAAGTATGGCTACAGTTGAACAAGGAGAGGCTGTTGGGGCCTTGTAATAAAACCAAGGCTCTCAGATATGGTCCCTTTGAGATACTGGAAAAGGTGGATGATAATACTTATTGACTTAATTTACCACCATATATGCACTTTTTTTCAATTGTGAATGTAGAAAATTTGAAACTCTATGAGCCTTCCATGCTAGATCACAAAGAGGAACAATTCCTACCTTCTGTGGAGGATTTGGCACCAGATACTCAAGAAGAGTTGGTAGAGGATACAATTTTTCATAATAGGTCCATAACTACAAGATAGGGGCAACATGACTTTTGGAGTATTGGTTCGAAGGGACAACTTCAAGGAAAAGTGAAATGGTACACGAGAGAGAAGGTGGTGGAAAAATTTCCTCGCCTCATTCAGTAAAATATTTTGGGGGTAAATTTTTTTTTCTTTAAAGATGCTCCTTTTAATTTTATTGTACACATAGATATATTTCTAATGGTGTAAGAACTGTGTCAATCAGAATCTGTATGCAAAATTTATTCCACTCAGAAGTTGACCTTCCTGTTTTCACACCTATAGTTCGGGAGGATGTCGCATCAGCTCCCCATTATTCATGGAAATGGGTCTAGCCACATGTTTGTGATGTAAAAGACTCTAGAAGAGTTGATATTGTAACTCTATTTAAGAGTTGATGTATTCAAAATTAACCATTAGTAGGCTATCAGGCTGTGTTATAACTAGGTCACTAGGATGAAGAGGCATTGAATTCTTTCGAGAGAATTTTGTTCCATATCTTAGAAAAGGTATTTAGGAGAGATAGGAGGTCGATAACATAGAGAGGATCTGTGTACTATAGCAACCCATGGCCCAAATTCATAGATAGATATTCAGGGAGAGATAGATGGAGGGAGGGAGAGATAGATGGATATGAAGAGAGAGCTCGAGTGTGTGTCTAGGGGGGGTGAGATAGAGAGACAAATTGATATAGATGGAGGGAGAAGAGAAAGGGAAGAAATTTTCTTTCACTAGATGCATTGATTTTAGTGTATATGTGCTTATTTCTAATCCTATTTGATTTCTTACATTAGATGCATTTATTTATATGTAGATGTTGATTCATAATTCTATTTCGTTGCTTGCATTAGATGCATTAATTTCATTAAATATGTTAATTTCTAATCTTGTTTGATTTAGCTTGCATTGGATGCATTGATTTCTGTGTAGATGTTGATTCCTAATCCTTAAATCTTGATCGAGCTATATAATGCTCGATTGAGGTTTTTTTTTTAACCCTCGATTGAGCTACTTTTTCAACGCCCAAAGTGTTTTATCAAGCGCTTAAAAAAGGCTCGATTAAGCACTTAAATGGCTCGATCGAAACATCATTTTTTCCACCCAAACGCGCCCTCTCTTGCCAAAAAATGTAACCCAACTCCATGCTTTCACCCATTACATTTTATAAACCACATAACATTTTTTCATTATTAATAGTCTCTTCTATATCCTCGTAATCTTATGGTTTTGTTTTGGGAGAGGCATGAAGTTTCTAGCTCCCTAGATAGCCATTTTGTCGGAATTACACTCTCTTATCTATTGACTTTGTCATCTTCATGATGACTCCTTTTCAATTTGTGAATAATATCAATATTATTCAAAATATAATAATATCTTTATCTATATTATTTGGCAATTGAATTATAACTTTTACATATTCCAATATTTAATGTCTGTTATTCATACTTATTATATATTTCAAATTCTCAATTTAAATTAAAAAAAAAGTACCTTGACGTAAAGCTACTTCATTTATAACTTTTAATATAAAAAAACCATATAAATATATTTTTCTATGATTGAAATAATTCCCATGGTAACCCTATCTCAAATATGCTTCGAGGTTGTCCATTAAACACATGCTAATTCGTGGTTGTAGTCACTTGTCCCTCTTTATTAAATGCCCATTGAGCCCTTAGTGTACAACAATGTTGAAGTATTCTCCATTGGATATATCCATTATAAACTGATTGTTGCTATCTTCCCCTATTTGTTGGTTGTCACTAGCTATTATCACATAATTTTTTTTGGTTAGTTTTTTCCTTTTTGATTTACATTTTGATTTCATGTTCAAATTGAATAATGATCAAAGAACGCATTCGTTAAACACACATGTCTATGCTTATGCTATTGCATAGGTACAAAATTTAGGGTACCAATTCGATTGACATTCAAATTTATAGATACGTTTAGTCATTGTTTTTTTTTTTACTTCAGTTTTTTTGTTGTTTTCTATTTTAAAACCATTGGGACAAATGATTGTTGAACAATGATAAAATAACACATCTCTCAAACATATTTATATGAACCATATGCTATTGTATAGGTACATAATTTAAGGGATCAATTTTATCTAAAAAATTATAATACTCAAAAAACTAAAAATATAATAATAAATTTATCTCTTATTGAATCTAACCTATTAGTAGACATTCAATCATGCCATTCAACTTTTATGTTTCTCAAAAATGTTGCTACATTTTCAAGTATCACATCCAACTCTTAGATTGGTGTAGTGAGGTAACCCATCCGACTCTTAGATTGGTGTACTAAGGTAACCCATCCAATCCTTATATCAGTGTAGTGTATTCAACCATGAATGATCCCTCATATCCTTCTAGTCATATGCCTTTTCGTCCTATCATTGTCTTCTTTTAGCCTTACATTCATACAAGATGTAGATTATTTGTTAGTGTGCCCTAGGGATTTCCACAATAATTTTCTAATATTGTGTATAATATAGTTCACCTAATATTTTATACAACCACTTATTCCAAGTGCATTGAAATGTCTCTTGTAGAATCAAGGTTTGGTGACAAAAAAGATGTGGTTAAATATCCCACATTGGTTTAATTTACAATTATGAATCCAACCATAGTTCTAGGCTATGTGATACCTCTAATGGGACATTCGAAGACGTTATAATGGGAAGTGTTATAACTCTGCCATATTCCCAAGGCTGAAGAAGGAATCCCAAAAGAGGTAACCACAGAAAAAACTTGTGGTTTCATAGCTAGCCCTACCAAGTCGGAGAGGGCTCTCTCCACAAGGTCATGACCAAGAGGGCTAGAGGAATTAGGGTTTTTAGGCTAGATATGAGTCCAGGGTTTGTTTTGATTTGATTTGGTTGGGCTTCATTGGATGAAGATATTAGGTCAAGGGAACTAGGTCAGGGAAAATGAGATAGGGTTGCAGAGATTCAATGGGGAAAGGTAGGCATAAGGCTTAGAACTTTAAAGATGATTGTGATGATATGGTTTTAAGACTGATGAGAAGCTAGGAAGATCATGGGAGATGTATTCTTCCTAAAAAGAGGAAAATGGACATATTATGATATTTTTCCCTCAACAGAGCATGAGTAAGCATGTGTTATGCCTATCAACTTGAAATAAATCATACAATAGAGATGTAATGAACATGAAGAAAACACATTCTAACATATGAAATTGAAGGAAAAATAATGATAAACATCATACCACATGTATCCCAAAAAAATAGTTGCAACTCTTCTTTATTAACTGGCCAAATTGAGTACAATAGTTCCTTGATCAATAAGCTAACATCCAAACTAATTCCAACCCTTGCTAAGAGTGAATAAAGGGACTAAATAGACATAAAAACAACATTCACTCATCCTCGAGGGTCAAATCCATGAGGTGAGGAAGAGATCCACAAAATACCGAACTGAAAGCTGATGTGTAGGATGGTCTAAGTGACTCATTTCCAATTACATTCAAATTGATTCCTTTGAGTCAATGATAAGTTTTACCTAATGAATCTACCCCTAGGTAACTTATCCATAGCATAATTAAATTTACCGTCATTAATTACATAGGTAGAAACATGATTTTATGAAGTAGAGTCAAAATTACAAATAAATTTCAAAAATATCAGCAAATGGTCATTTGCACCCTCACTATATTATTTGCACCACCGCTGTGTCAATTGCGCCCTCGTTGTTCAAGGCCACTTTTGACTAACTTGTAGGTGTCCAAATTAGGCCCAAGATGGCTTGCTGGAAATCCCTTCAAGTCCTCTTTCTGAACATGCCTCTAGTTTTCAAAATGAATCTGATTTGACCCTTCAAAATGTCATTCTCCCAAGACTGCTCTATGCGCAGCGCCTAGGCCAAAACAGGGGCAAAAATGTGATTTTTAGGTAGATTTTTTAACTTTTCACCTGTCAAATATGAAAATCAATGCTAGAAACATGGTTTTTTGGAATGAATTTGTCCTTAGGAATCCATTGGTGGTCTCCTTTCCCTCAAAAAATGCCCCAAACATTTGCATAGATCCTAGGGTGCTACGCAAATGACCTAATTTCTGATAAATTCTTGTTTAGAAAACTCAGAAAATCACTGATTTAGCAAAAAAGTTTCAAAATGCTTCAAAATTTGTAGAATGGTTGATGATGGTGTGGTTAGGCTTAGAGGGAAGCCTCTGCAAGTATCTCCAATTTCTTCTTATCTTCCATGGTCAAATATTCAATCTTTGCATTGGCTCTTTTGAGCTTGGCAATTACAATTTTCTTCTTTAGAGCATGGTGTTTGACCTTCCTCCTATATAGGTCATTGTTTTTGTTAGCCTTTGCTAGAAGCTTCTCCAAGTGTTTATTGGCTCTATCAATCCCTGGCTCCCTATTTTCACTGAAAACTATGGCAAGTTGCTCATTTAGGGTTAGTTGATCAGCAATCTTAGCCTTTTTTTTGTATTTAGAGAGCTAGAGCTCTTTTCAGCCCTCTATTTCTAGGTATCTTTCTTGGTGCTTGTTCCTATTTTTCATCAAGTAAGTCATACTTTTCAAGTGTATCATCTAGCATAACTTTTGCTTTTTCTGCCTCCCTTTGAACAATGATATACTTGACCTCATCAATGACATGTTTAGTCTTCAATTGCTCATTCTCATGCTCAAGGAAGTTTATGACATATTTTTCCCTGTCAATATTAGTTTGGAGCTCCTTAATATTTACATCCTTTCCTTTGATTGCTGCATTAATGATTTTATCATTTTCATCCTCATCTAGGTCAACAAGCTCAAATTCCTGTTCTATTTCATGGAGGTCCTCCTCATCATGAATGCCTGCCTCCATCACCTTTTCTTTTCCTTTGTCCACTTAATTTGTTGATGTATAAGGCATGGCCCCTTCCACTCCGTGTGGAGCAAACACATGCCTGTGACCTCTCTGGTAGTTTTTTGGCAACAGCTTAACCTCAACCATACTAGCCCACTTAGTCTCATTGTCCTCAATCCTGCTAGGTGACCCAATGTCATGATGAGATGGAGTGGATTGATCTAATGATGAAGAATGTGCTATGGGATGAGATGGAGGGATGGAAGTGGATGGTTGGGATGATGAAGGAAATTTTTTTTGCATGCTGAGTAGATGGCTCTTTGAAAATATCATTGGCTATGAAGGTACTCCATGCAATGTTTAGTTGATTTTGATGGTAGAGGAATATGATTTTAATGAGGGAATGATGGAAAAGACTTCTCATTTGATGTTCATACTCCTTTTTCTAGGAAATATATGCCATCTTATCTATGCTTTGGAAAATATAGTAGGGTATGGTGCATATCTATCCAAGAGGTGAGAAAAAGGAAAAAACCTCTTTCTCTCATTCTTGTATCTTGATTTTAGGAAAGGCTTAAAGTATTGTTTCTCCAAATCACCTTTCTTGAACCACTTCTCCCCAAATTTTGGGATCTCGGTGGCAGCTGAAATTGTTGGCAATATGATGCAGAGTGTTGTCCTTGATGGCAACCCACTTGATAAAGTTGATGGCAACTTGGTGAAATGAGAGTGTTGGCTATATGATGCAATGTGTTGTCCTTGATGGAAACCTACCTCACAAAGATGTTCTTGATGGAAGCCTACTTGATGAGTTGCCTATGACAAGCAACCTATGTGTCAAAGATGTATGAATGATGTATCTATAGATCAGTTCAGATGTGACATAGAAAAGAATTCCAGTAAGTACCAGAAAAATGATAAATATAATATGTCACAATGTATACGCTACTTTTGTTAAGGCAACCCGCGTATACATACAATGTATACGCCACTTTTGTGAAGGGAACCCACGTATACATTCAGGGTTAGAATATACGCAGTTTTTATGAGGCGAAGTTGTGTATACACGCAGAAGCGAACACTCCAAGTCGCGTATGCCCTTTTGTGCTCTAAAAATATGATACCAAGGGGCATTACCATGGTATTGGCCCATTGTATTGAGCTCTGGATTATCTAATTGATCCCGTCCAGAAATACCATCGGAGGTTGAGTGGTTTTGACTCATGGTATTGAAAAAGGCTAATCTATATAAGGAGAAGAAGATCATTGTGCAAAGGGGGAAAGATGTCTGGGTTTGAATGAATACTTCTCTCTGAAGTATATCTATATGGAATGAGTAACAGTTTAATGATAGATCTGAATCTGTGATGCAACTATGAAGAAATGATGAAGAAGGCTATATAGATCTGAAATGGAGGCGAACATCTAGGGTTAAATCTGAATTGAATATATGATCTGAAGAAGAATGCTGCTCTATAATGTCTGAATATCTATACGTTAGTTTGGAACAGCGGAAGCGCGTATATACGCGGATTTGATAAAGAGAAAGCGCGTATGTGTTGTGAAGTTAGTTCTGAATTTTGTGCAGATGTATACGCGGGTTTATGTGAATGGAAGCGCGTATATACGCGATATTAGTGAAAGGAAAGCGCGTATGAAAAGCTAGGGTTTGTTGAAGTCTTAAGTATAAAATGTCTGATCTGTTCTGCTGTGTTACTGCTATCTATTGATGATAAATTCTTCTGATCTGGGTTTTCTGAATTGTTAAGTTTGAGCTCAAATGTGTGGAGTGGGTCCAGTCTGAAAATATGATGAAACGTGACCTGCAAGTTGTGCTCTATTGAATTTGTTGGATCCAGTGTGAAAATTGATGAAACGTGGTCCATGGTGACGCTGAGGGTTGTAGCCTTCAGTTAGGGGGTTGTAGCTCCCTTCTAGGTGAGGCTGGTAAACGAGAGCAGGGGGTCGTAGCTCCCTTCCAGGAGAGGCTGGTAAATGAGAGCAGGGGGTCGTAGCTCCCTTCCAGGAGAGGCTGGAAAACGAGCGCAGGTGGGTGCCTGCGTACTGGTATGAGTATGCGCCAGTACATTGTTGTAAGATGTTTTCGTTATAATAAAATATTAAAGGCTGAGACAACGGCAGCGGTGGTTTTCTCCCGACTTGGGTTTCCACCTAAAAATCTTGGTGTTCATGTGTGATGCTTATGTGTGATGATTCATTCTGTTCTTACTGCACATGTTTATTGTTTACTGAACATCTAATGAATGAATGATGGAATGATATAAGTGAATAATTAATGGCATAATTGGTTCTCTATGTATACGCGAGTTTTATGAAGGATATACGCGTGTATACGCTAGTTGGCTTCAGCGAAGTAGCGTATGGGTTTTAGTGAATGGAAAAGTAAAAAGTTTTTAGTTTGCCCTAAATACTGATTCACCACCCCCCCCCTCTCAGTATTTTTCCCAACAATTGGTATCGGAGCAGGTCCTTCTGGAGAAGCTTGATCGCTTGAAGGAGATCCGTCGCAATGGGAAGTCATGAAGGATTAATGTCTATAAGGCCACCTATATTCAAAGGAGATAATCTACTATTCTAGAAGATACGAACAAAAGCATATCTGCAAAGTCTTGGTGCAGAAGTATGGGCAATCGTGGAAGAAGGATATCAGTATCCGGCAAGTATTCCTACTGATGCAGCAGAAAGGAAGAAATATGAAATCAATGCCAAAGCATTGAATGTATTATTAGGAAGCATGTCTAAACCATAATTTTCTAAAGTGATGCAGCTAAATTTAGCAAAGGAAATATGGGACAAAATCATTCTGAGCTATGAAGGAGATACAAAGGTAAAAAGTGCAAAACTCCAAACTCTCTGAATTGAATATGAAAATTTAAAGATGTATAGTGATGAGAGTATTGCCAGTTTCGTTTTACGTCTAGATGATATTGTAAATCATATGAGAAGTCTGGGTGAAACCATAACTGATACTACTCTGGTGGAAAAAGTCTTAAGATCTTTGACTTCAAAATTTGAGTCAAAAGTATCAGCTATTGAAGAAAGGCAAGATCTGCAAACTCTTACTATTGTTCAACTTCATGGTGTTCTAACTGCTTATGAAATGAGACAAGGAGGTCCCTCTCAAATCAAAGAAGCTACTTTTAAGGCGTGTGCAAAAGGAAAAGAAAAGGAAGATGTCAAGGAATCAAATTATATATCAGAAGAAGAAGAAGCAAATTTTGTGAGAAAACTCCAACTAGGAACTGGAAGATTCAAAGGTAAACTTCCCTTCAAGTGTTTTGCTTGTGGAAGAGTTGGTCATTATGCTGCTAAATGTCCTTATGAAGATAATCATGGTAGAGGGAAACAATTTGAAAGGAGAAAGAGTTACTATACAAATGAAGTATCTGATGAGGAAGAAGAAGATTTTGACAAAGATCTGCTAGTGCTCATGGCAAAGAAGCAAAAGAAGAAGGCTACTCAAAAGAAGACATCTCAGAAGACATGTATGGAAAAATATGAAGAAGATAAAACAGGTACTGATTGTTGTTCTTGTGATTCACTTTCTTGTGCATGCAATGGTGAAGATAGTGAAAGTAACAGTATAAGTCTAGAAGCAAATCTCAAGATCAATGATGAAAGCAATGATTGGAATCAATTTCATAAGAGAGAATCTATCCTCAAAGATATGATCTCTAGAATGAATGAGCAGAAATAAATACTGAATGGACAGATAGACAAGTATCAAAAGTTGTATGTTTATGCAACCAATCAAAGTGAAAGACTTGAAGCAGAAATCATCTCTCTGAAAGAAGATCTTGAAACATCAAATAAGAAGAATGAAGAGCTTGAAGCAAAGATCATCTCCCTCAAAGAAGATCCAGAAAAATCAAATAAGAAGAATGAAGAACTCTTGCACATATTTGAAGAACAAGAAAATGGGTTGAAGGAAGAGATTTTAACACTAAGGGATCAAGTAGAAGAAGGAAAAAGGGTTGAAGAAAGTATGAAGAAGCAATGCCAAATGTTTGAGGTTGAGGTAAATATTCTCAAAGGTAAATTAGAAGAAAAAGATAAACTCTTGAGGTTTCAAGATAGTACTAAGATTTTGGACAATATTCTTAGTAGTCAAAGGTCTCCTTCTATCAAACTTGGTCTTGGTTTTCACGAAACGGTTAAAGGTGAATCTAGTTCACAAGAAAGTGCTAAAGATTCAAAGGATGTCAATACAAAATCTGAAGTGTTGAAAGAAGCAAAAGGTCAACCGACAATCATGAACTCTCAAAAGAAATCTTTCCCTCCTAACTATAGAAGCATCAATAATGTTGAATGCTTTAGATGTCATAATTATGGGCATATTGCAGCCAATTGCCGAAGCAGTTTGATTCAGTCACAAAAGAACAGATTCTACATAGAAAGGTACCCTGGTTTCTTCAATGGATATTGTTTTTCATGCAGCAAGTATGGTCATAAAGCAGCTGATTGCAATAGAAGGAAGAATAGAAAAACTCATTATGATTCCTATGCTTACTTCTCTGGTCACATAAGATGTTATGCTTGTAACAAGTATGGACATGTTGAAAAATAATGCAGGATGAACAGATCTGAGAAATTGGATGATTTCCAGCACACATTTCGAAAGTTCAAGAAAAGCTGGAAAAAGAAGGAGGACCGGTCAGAAACGTAGGGAATATTGACCCTACTGCAGTCATCCGCTTCTAAAAACTTACTTCTCTTAATGAATGCAGGACTGATGTGACATACATTATAGGGATTAGTAATGTATCGTCACAGGGGGAGCGATGTATGATGATTCTCATGGTTGATTTGGTTATTCTAGTTGTTTTTATTTCTGACAGTGCATCTGATGTGAAGAAGACAGGTACAGTTGGTACAAGTTCAGGGGGAGATAAAGGAATGTGAAGTTTTCAATATTTCACTTTCCATACGCGGGTTCGGTAAAATAAAGCCGCGTATACACGCGAGTTCCAGCAGACACAGACGCGTATGCATTTATGATAAGGAAATTTGTATGGCAGCTGAAGATCTGGAGTACAGGTTTAGGGGGAGCATCAGTCTGAGTATTAATGATTGTATTATTGGCACTGTATTTGCTTATTTCTCAGTTCTAAATGATGATGACATGTTACATGGTTTCTTATGGTGAGATTATGGACGAGCCCTAATTGCTTTTTTGAACAGTATCCTTTGTTTTCACACATGGATGAGATGGAAGCTTTATGATTCAGAGATAAGGACAGATCATGCAGAGATTGTTGCTGATGACTTGTTGTTGAAGGTATTCAAGTTGCACATGCTAAGGAGGAGCCTTGGTCATATGGAAAGGATTCTTGGATGCACTTTTTCAGGGGGAGCATTAGTCTTGCTGAGTATAATGCATTGTTGGCATTATGATGGTTCTGAAACATGATCTCCCTCTTGAGGTCTTTCTGGTATTGATCATAAAAAGTCATATTTGTATTTTGATGAAAAGGTCATGATGAGACCTATGATGTAAAATTGTAATATTCAGTCATGTAAGGACTTGTCAAATTTGTAAACCCACTTGGTTGGGTATTTGAGTTTCATATGTAAATCCACTTGGTTGGATCTTTGATGTATGTATGAGTCCTTGGTGATAGGAAAAGTCATAGAGTCATGTACTTCATTGAAAATATAGCGTGAACTCAGGGGGAGCATGGTAACTTCAATACACATCAGATCTGCATGGGAAGTAAAACCTTGTCTTGGTTTTGATCCGCCCTTTGCCCTTGATTTCAAATGGGGAGAGTGACATGGTGTTTGAATAAGGGAAGAATATCATGATGCTTAATGTATCTATCTCCTGTGGTGATCAAACACCATCGTGGTTGCCATCAAGTCCAAAGGGGGAGATTGTTGGCAATATGATGCAGAGTGTTGTCCTTGATGGCAACCCACTTGATAAAGTTAAATGAGATTGTTGGCTATATGATGCAATGTGTTGTCCTTGATGGCAACCTACTTGATGAAGATGTTCTTGATGGAAGCCTGCTTGATGAGTTGCCTATGATAAGCAACCTATGTGTCAAAGATGTAAGAATGATGTATCTACAGATCAGTTCGGATGTGATAGAGAAAAGAATTCCAGTAAGTACCAGAAAAATGATAAATATAATATGTCACAATGTATACGCTACTTTTGTGAAGGAAACCTGCGTATACATACAATCTATATGCTACTTTTGTGAAGGGAACCCGCGTATACATTCAGGGTTAGCATATCTGCAGTTTTTATGAGGCGAAGTTGCGTATACACGCGGAAACGAATGCTCCAAGTCGTGTATGCCCTTTTGCACTCTAAAATTATGATACCAAGGGGAATTACCATGGTATTGGCCCATTGTATTGAGCGCTAGATTATCTAATTGATCCCGTCCAGGAATACCATCGGAGGTTGAGTGGTTTTGACTCATGGTATTGGAAAAGGCTAATATATATAAGGAGAAGAAGATCATTGTGCAAAGTGGGCAAGATGTCTGGGTTTGAATGAATACTTCTCTCTGAAGTATATCTGTATGGAATGAGTAACAGTTTAATGATAGATCTGAATCTGTGATGCAACTATGAAGAAATGATGAAGAAGGCTATCTAGATCTGAAATGTATTTGTATCTTCTAGATCTGTTTATGAAATGTCTAGATCTGAAATGAGGCGAACATCTAGGGTTAAATCTGAATTGAATATATGATCTGAAGAAGAATGCTGCTCTATAATGTCTGAAGATCTATATGCTGGTTTGGAACAGCGGAAGCGCATATATACGCGGATTTGATAAAGAGAAAGTGCGTATGTGTTGTGAAGTTAGTTCTGAAGTTTGTGCAGATGTATACGCGGGTTTATGTGAATGGAAGCGCGTATATACACGATATTAGTGAAAGGAAAGCGCGTATGAAAAGCTAGGGTTTTCTGAAGTCTGAAGTATAAAATGTCTAATCTGTTCTGCTTTGTTACTGCTATCTGTTGATGATAAATTCTTCTGATCCGGGTTGTCTGAATTGTTAAGTTTGAGCTTAAATGTGTGGAGTGGGTCTAGTCTGAAAATATGATGAAACGTGACCTGCAAGTTGTGCTATATTGAATTTGATGGATCTAGTGTGAAAATTGATGAAACGTGGTCCATGGTGGCGCTGAGGGTTGTAGCCTTCAGTCAGGAGGTTGTAGCTCCCTTCTAGGTGAGGCTGGTAAACGAGAGCAGGGGGTCGTAGCTCCCTTCCAGGAGAGGCTGGTAAATGAGAGCAGGGGGTCATAGCTCCCTTCTAGGAGAGGCTGGAAAACGAGCGCAGGTGGGTGCCTGTGTACTGGTATGAGTCTGCGCCAGTACATTGTTGTAAGATGTTTTCTTTATAATAAAATATTGAAGGCTGAGACAACGACAGTGGTGGTTTTCTCCCGACTTGGGTTTCCACCTAAAAATCTTGGTGTTCATGTGTGATGCTTATGTGTGATGATTCATTCTGTTCTTACTGCACATGTTTATTTTTTACTGAACATCTAATGAATGAATGATGGAATTATATAAGTGAAGAATTAATGGCATAATTGGTTCTCTGTGTATACGCGAGTTTTATGAAGGATATATGCGTGTATACGCTAGTTGGCTTCAATGAAGTAGCATATGGGTTTTAGTGAATGGAAAAGTAAAAAGTTTTCAGTTTGCCCTAAATACTGATTCACCCCCCCCCCCCCTCTCAGTATTTTTCCCAACAAATAGTTTAAGTTTTTGAGCATCTTGTAAGTAGTCATAAGTTCTACACAGGATTTCAAATTCAAATAGGAAGGTTTCAGGATCTTCAGTTTTAAGTCCATAGAAGTTTGGAAGGACAGAGGGTGAAATGTTTTTCATGGTTGTATTGGTTTCTTCATCTATTATAGAGAACCCAAAAGAGCTTCCCATTTCTCTTCTACCTCTTCCTCTACTTCCTTCTCCTTCTGCACCTCTACCTCCTTCTCCTCTACCTCTACCTCTACCCCCTCCAAATAATGTGTGTTCTCCATTAAAGACTCCTCCTCCTCCTTCTTCTGCCATGGTTGATTCTTCTGTGGAAGTGGAAAAGTTTGTGTCCCTAACAGGAGTCCTTGGATATTCTTCTAAGACAGGTTCAATGGATGAAGTGGAAGGTCTCTCTAATGGAATATCTGATCTTAGGTCTTTTAGAAGTCTAGGATCAGTAAAGGATGGAATTTGGGTCTGAGTTGAAGGTGTACTAGCTCTTGGTATAGGTGAAACAAGTGGTGTTCTAGGAATCAAAATTCTGCTTCTGCTTCTTATGAATCTACCCCTTGAGTCTCTCTCTCTACGCATATCATTGTTTTTGGGAGTTAAGAAACAAAGGTTACCTAGTTTTCACTTCCCCGGCAACGGCGCCAAAATGTTTGTGCTCAACCTAGTCTCCTAAATTGAGTTCATTTAATTGTCAACCAGGGTTTGTAAACTGGTGAAGTGAGGTGCACTGTATGTGCCTAGGTGTTTGTTTCTTACTGCGTTGTGTTTAGTGCTTTATGATGTTTTTGGTCTTTTTATGGTTTTATGCTCACAAGGGCAAGAACTAAATGCTGGTGGAAAGAATCTACTAGTTAAAAACAGAGTGAAGCCTAATTTGTTGATGAAAAATGACAAATGCAAATACTGAGACAAAACCAAACCTAACTATGACTTAGCAAAATATAAAGCTTGATAATGACTTCAAAAAAATAAATCACAACATGAACTTAACTTGTCCAATTCTTTCATTAAAGATATTTTGGAAGAGCTTGAGAAATGAGCAACTAAGTGTAAAAATTCTCCTAACTAAGCAATTAAACAGTCAACTTATAATGATACAACATTTTATCCATGATTAAAGATTTGTTGAAACATATTTGGAAAAGAACATTTGTAACATCATAAGATCTCTACTCTAAAACTAGCTCCTAATTATGTTCTGCAATTTAGTTTAACACCACTAAACCTCACTCAAAAGTTATAGATTTCCTTTTAGAATAGTCTTTTGAGGAAAGGTTTGTTTGTGAAATGGTAAAAAGGTTGCAAAAGTACTTCAGGCCTTATACTGATACTATCTTCTGTCTAGATGATTATGAGTTAATATAGGTTTAGAACAAAAGAAGTTTTGTAAATAATGAAGGCCGTGGTATCTAAGTTTAACAACTAATGCAATTTAATATGCAATGGATGGCAACTAAACGTGGAATGTAAATACAGTGAGCTAAGCTAGAACTGAACTAGAGTGCTACTAGTCTACAGTAAACAGTGCTAAACTAACAAGCCATTATCAAACTTGAAAAGAAATAACAGAGCATGAATTAAATGCAATTTGCCTCCGGAGTGCCCTAGCTAAGTTATCATGCAATTAATCTATGGGATTCTACAGCCTATTTCGTTCATCATGAATGGTATTTTGGAAGAGCTTGTTAGAACAATCCTGGCTGTACAATTCAATGAAATTGAATACAAACATGAAAACTGAAAGCACATACAATTAAAAACTAAGACATCACAGCTATTTCCTACTCATTGTTATGATGTTTTGGAAGAGATTTTTAAGAGTAATATCAGCTATGCTACTTAGTGTAAACAAGCAACTAAATCCTACAGTATCACAGTTATACCTTAGTCATCATAATAATATCTTGGAAGAGTTTACTAGAGTAAGTTTAACTTTGATAATGAACGAAAGGAATTGCAAATAAAATCTATAACACTACAGCCATTTCTCATTCATTATAATGATCTTTTGGAAGAGTTTCTTAGAACAAGTATAGCTATAATGATTAATGAAATTAACTATGAACGCAAACTTCAAAAACTTGAAAACGAACTAAGATACTTATCTAAATTGCGAAAGTAAAGACGCTCAGGAGGCAGGGGCCCTCTACCGCCAGAGTAGCATGAAATCTAACTCAAGATCAACTCAACGCGTTCAGAGAAATGTTGTCTTCTTCATTAAAGGAAAATAACTTAAAACATAGTATTCTTGATCTTCATAAATATAGCAGTCAATCCACGAAATCTAATCAAAATCTAGAACTAGTCTCTCGGTTTCCCGAGTACATTTATAACAAATATTCATAACAGAACTTGAGACAATACAGGGATCATTGTCTTTTCATATCAAAATCGTACTAGAACTCTAAAGATGGCAGCGTAAAGTGACAAAGGACATCTGGACTATCCTTGTCCTATTAGGAGTCTGCCTCCTTGTGTGAGTTCCCACGTACAAAACCACATCCATAATTCCGTTCATTCTTCATGGTGAGTAACAAACGCTGAGGACATGATGTTGAATACACCCATGTGTGGATTTTCCTGAGAGGACACCTGGAACATGCTTGAACGTGAAGACGGCTGCAGAATTGGAAACTAGCTACGGAATGTCTGCATTTTGTAGCTAGTTTCAGTTCAAAATGCATTACAATGACAAAATCACAAAACTTAGCAAGTTAGCCATGATATTCATTCTTAAAGTAATTTTAACTAATTTCATTGATCATTTGAGCCTGGGATAACAATGGACAAAAGAAAAATGGAGTGAAGTATGATGGAAGAAAGAACAATCTTCGGGCTCAACAGATTCCTCAGTGAAATGATTTGTTTGAAGATAATGAACACAGTGAGGTTTCAAAAACTCACAAATTTCCATAAAGTTTGTTTCTTGAAAACTAAGAAATCTATTTAGCCATCATGAGGTATAACAAAATTTATAGATGGCTAACAGTGCCTCCACTTGGGGAGGGAAGCTATCTTTTCAAGGTGTCCAGAACCTCAGAAAATGAGTCTTTGAGTTTCAGTAGACCAGTTCCTTATCCATTGGGCAGATTTATTCTTTTTACTTGCTTATCTTTCTCTAAAAAAAGAAAACTTTTTGACAATCTACAATATATAATATTTTTCACACAGTCCTTCTACCTACCCATTCCTACTTTCCCTAACATTTTTTCTTCCTCTTTGAGTGCATTTGAACTAGCAAACTCTTTGACATTTTATTTTTGAAAACAAAAATAAACCATCTAATCCTATCCTTATTTCTTCCAAGAGTCCATATTAAACTGTTGAACTCTTTTTATTCCCTACCTATGCTATTTGACTGCCAAGATTAAATTGTTTGGAAACCTTGATTCTCTAGCTATTGTAATAAAATTTAAAGCATGGTTCAAATCAAGATTGGACAGTCTGATCAACCATGGTTGTGGCATTTGGAACAAGCTGCACACAAACATTTATTTGCATAAAAAGTAAACTATAAAGATAAGGTCATGATTTGTTCTTTGTAAGGCATCCTTATCTATCTCTTTGGTTCTGTTTTAATCATGTGGAACTAGTATCTTTATATTCCCCTAATCTATCTTTTTCTGAATAAGTCAAGTCTGAGATGATTTTATCCATCAATGTTTCTACTAGCTTATCAATGTAAATTTAAAGCATGTTAAGCCATGATTAGGCTAGATGACTGAACAATATATCATTTTGAATCAGCAATGTCATTTAGACTTGCTCACTTTCAGAAATTCTCTTTTTGGGTATGGGGTTGTACCTTTTTTGAATCTGCCCTCTTTCCCTTTTCTTTTCTTTTATTGTTTTTTTATTTTTCATGATTTTCTTCTCAACTGGGTTATGTACAATGACTAAAAAACTTTGAAACTAAGCCTCTTGACAGATGTAGTGCTTGGGCATCCTGCCATTGACAGGACCTCCAAATATGTCTTCTCAATTTAGTTCTTGTAGAAATAATGCATTATGACCCCTTATAGAATGAATGATGTAGGGCCACTTCCACAGCTTTTCAAATTTTCCATGTTTTCCCTTTTCTTCCCTTCTAGAATCCCACTTTAGAACTATATTCCCAACTTCGAAATTATCTGCTTTAGTCCTTTTATCAAATAATTTCTTGATGCCTTCTTGGACTGTTTGTGTTCTTTTATATACTTCCTCTCTGGACTGCTGCAATTGAATGGTCTGATTTATCCTTCTCTGCATATCATTTTCCTCAGATTGTACTTCTTGCAGGAGTTTTATGACTAGAACTCCTAGAGATGTTGGGAAAATTGCATCCATGCCATAAACTAGCTAATATGGGGACATATTTATTCATTTCTTGGTGGTTAATCTATCATTCCATAAAGCATGAATAAGCTTACTATGCCATGATTTCTGATTCTTCTCCAACAATTTTTTGATAATATTGACAAGGATTTTGTTGGAGGATTCAGCTAATCCATTTTCTTGGGGATAGTATGCAGTAGAATGACCCAATGTGATGTGATATTTATAGTAGAAGTCAACCATTCTTTTAGAATTGAAGGCAGCATCATTGACTGTGATAATTTTTCTAGGATATTACCAAATCTGGATAGTATGTTGGTTTCAAGGAACTTGATAATGATAGAGTTAGTAGCATTCCTAGAAGGTATGGCTTCTATCCATTTGGTAAAATAATCAGTGGCAGTGAGGATCCACTTATGTTGGGCTAATGATGATGGGTGAATTTCCCCAATGAAGCGAAGCCCCATTGTTTAAAGGGAGCCTCAACATTGATGGGATGTAAGGGTAAAGGTAGGATTTTTCTCTTGCCATAAAAAATTTGACACTTATGGCAAGACATGCAAGTTTCTGAGTATCTGGGAAAAGGGTGGGCCAATATTAGCCAGATCTGAGGATTTTATTTTTTGTAGTCTTCCAGTAAGTATGTCCACATTCTCCCTCATGTAGCTCATGCATGATTTTTCCTACATCAATCTCAAGAAAACATTTAAGAAATATTCCAACAGCATTCTTCCAATATAAAACTGCATCTAATATGAAATAATTTAAAGCCTTCTGTTTTAAAAATCTAGCTTTAGTTTTAGATAGAGAAGGAGGGGTATTCAGATAAAGTAGCACATATATGATATCAGCATACCAAGGTGAATTCACAAAATTTTCTTCAATAAATGGAGCTGTGAATTCTTTAGTTTCTTCCAAAATATCAACTATATTCACATCTAAATCTTGGAAGTTTAACTCAGCCATGAGTTTTGCTAATCCCTACCCTTTGATTAATTTGGTGGGCTTGATTTCTAAGTCATATTCTATAATAATAGCAATCCATTTTCCCATTTTACCATCAGGGTCTTGACTTAGAATGTCCTTGGCAACAGTATGTGGGACAAAAGCAATGATGTGAGAATGTAAAATGTAGACTCTAAAGTCTTTCAATGCTTTTACCAAGGCTAAGGCTTGTTTTTCCATGATGTTATATTTGAGTGGAGAATCTCTTAAGGCCCTGCTAAAAAATGAAATTGGTTGTTCTTGCCCCATAATGTTCTTTTGTAGCAATACTGCAGCTATTGTATGTTTAGATGCAAAAGAAATGATATAGAAATCTTTGGTGAAATCAGGACTGATAAGAACCAGTGCTTGAGTAAGAGCTTGTTTCACTAGTTCAAATGACTGTTTAGCTTCTATTGTCCATTTAACACCTATCTCTTTCTTAAGCATGTTTGTGATATTTCTTAATAGCTCATAGGGGTTGGGGATGAACCTCCTTAAAAAATTTATCTTCCCAATTAAATATTGTAATTCTTTGAGGTTTCTAGGATGGCTAATCTTCAATATGCAATCAATCCTTTTATGGTCTACTTTGATTCCCTCTTCAAAAATTATGTGACCAAGAAGTTTTCCTTCTTAGAGACCAAAGAGTGTCTTTTTGGGATTCAAAGATAAGCCATATTTCGTACATTTCTCAAAAACTTTTCTTAAATGAATCAAGTGTTCTTCATCGGTTTTAGATAAAAAAGTGATGTCATCAAGGGAAATGAATATAAAATAGCTTATGTCTTCTGAGAAGGCTATATCCATGGCCCTTTGGAAGGTGGCCCCTGCATTCATCAAATCAAATGGAATTTTGATATACATGAAAGTACCCCAAGGCGTAGTGAAAGCAGTTTTATGTTGATCACTTGGGAGTACTAACACCTGATTGTAACCTGAGAACCCATCCAACAGTGATATTTTTTTATACCCAACCACCCTTTGAAGTATGTGATCCATTATTGGAAAGGGGTACTTATCTTTTAGGGGGGCTCTATTTAGATTCTTGAAATCGATGCAGAGCCTGATTTACCCAATATTTTTCCTAACAGATACTATGTTGGAGACCCATTATGAATATCTGAGGGGAACTATGATCCCAACATCATACATTTTCCTGATCTCTTTCTCAACTAAAAGTAATAAAACAAGGTTTATCCTCCTTATTTTTTGTTTGAAAGGTTTCTAATTTTCTTTAAGAGGAATTTTGTGTCGAATGATGCTGGTATCATATGATTTCAGATCCTTGTAACCCCATGCAAAGAAATCTCCAAACTCTTTGAGAATTTCTATGTATTGCTACTTGATATGAGCTGGGAGAGTGCTATATAGCTTGATCATTTTGGGTTCTGCTAGACTGCCTATGTTATGTTTTTCTACGTTAGTTTCTATAGGCTTTATTTTTGGTTCTTTGGCTAGATCATTGAAATCGAAGAGCTGTTCTAATGGTGTAAGGCCCCTTGGTATAGTATTACCTTTGCATTGTAAAACTTCAAGGTCCTTTTGGTCTGGATTGTCAAATAATTCTGCCTCAAATTTTTTTTCAAATTGATTTATATCAGCAGAAGAGGACAATTCTGTTTCCGGGATTTGTTCATTATTCAAACATTTTTCTTCATGGCTAGTGTTTGATGTTGGTATGGAAAAGTCATTTTTTGATTGCAAAAAATCATCTATGTGTTTGTCTCCTTCAAACACTTGCCAATAGTATTCATTGTCAGGTACTGCAGGCTCGTTTTTTACCTTGACATTGAATTGTTCATTTATCTGTGGTATTTGGCAATTACTAGCAGCAAAGGCAAGTTCATTTGCTAGATGATTTTTAGCTCTTGGGATGAAAATGAGTTCATATTTTTCAAAGGTTTTTAGGAGATCAAGGGCAGCATTCCTATATTCTCTGAGTTTTGGGTTTTTGGCTGAATATTCCCCTTTAATCTGTCTAATTATTAACTCAGAATCTCCTTAGACTAATAATTTCTTAGCTCCTAAATCTTTGAGCAAATGTAGGCCAAGGAGGCGGGCTTCATATTCTACGATATTATTGGTGCATGGAAAATCTAGTTTATAGGAAAATCCTTTGTTTGCGTTCTATATCCATACACCAGCCTCTGAACCTAATTGCCTACAAGAGCCATCAGAGTTTATTTTCCAAGGTATTTCAATCTCATTTTCATTTTATTTTTGATGTTCAAGGCTGCTAGAGTTAGGGCTGTTATGTGCTTGATTTGAGGGAAGATTTGACTGTTCTAGTGGACTGAATTC